>JARHVA010005583.1:1120000-1158754 GCA_037957365.1 Torreya grandis
ATGGTGGATTCCACATTTGTATTTTGATCAAAATCTTAGAGATTTTTAGAATCTTAAGCAAGGAGACCTATCAATGAATGAGTAATAGGAATAGTTCACCAAAATTATAAAGTATGTACCTTAGTATTAGGAATATGAGAGGTTCAAAATTAGGAAGTTCATCATGGGATTAAAATGCTAAATTGGTGGTGAGGTTGATGTACACTGGCCATCTACCATGTATCAGGTCTTTGAGAATGCATTCAAATATGAAAATAAGTTGAAATGTCTTGATCAAGTACGAGATAAGTTCAATAAAAAGTTTGGAAGTTCTAAACCAAATTTCAAAATAATAAAAGGAAGAGGAGGAGTGGAGATTCCAAGAGTTATTTAAAGAATCAAAATACTAGATATAATAGTGGCATAGGTAGCATGAAACCTAGTAACTATTTTGAAGGAGGTTCCAAGGGAAAATAATAGTCTGATAGGAAAGGACCACCTGTGGGTTGTTTCATTTGTGGAGGTGATCATTTTTCTCATGAGTGTATCCAAGATAAGTATAACAATAAGAACTATAGTATGCAATAAGGAAAATTTTAGTAGTAGATTCATGTAGTAATTGACAATCAACAAGTCAAATTCTAAGCTTTACCCCTAGAACTATATGGTATTTTATTTGAATATCCAATATTATTCTAATAGATATGGGGGATACAAAATGTTTTATTATTTCCAAAATACCTAATAAGCTATCTAGAAAAGTTATAGTAATGGTAAATGCATGTTTAGTACAATATGGAAATGAGTCAAAGGTCAAAGTTGACAAGTGTTTAATTGAATCTAAGATTAGGTTTCCCAAATTCACAATAGTAGCAAAACTTTATATAGAACTACTAGGATCATATGTTGTGATGCTATGAGTCAATTGGCTTGCAAATCATAAATCTAAGGTGGACTATTACCTAAATAAGGTTGAGTGTCAAGATGATTTTGGAAATTAGACATAAATTTAGGGTGAGAAAAGAGAATTGAAGCTTATGCAGATTTATTAAATGTAACTCAAGAAGGATGAGGGGAAAAGTTGCCAAGCATTTATTTTTAAAGTAAATGAGATGGAAGAATCTAAGAAACCATCCATAAAATATTATCCTTTTCTTAGGAATGTTCATGATGTATTTTCAGAGAATTTCTAGGATTCCCTCCAAATGTGAGCTTGATTTATTTATAGATATCATACCTAGATCAGAACCATAGTCTAAGGCACTATATAGGATGATAACCAAGAAATTGGTTTAAATGAAGGCTCAACTCTAGGAGTTGTTATCAAAAGGGTTGATTAGACCAACTGTGTCACCATGGGATACACTAGCAGTATTTAATAAGAATAAAGATGGTATTCTTTGCCTTTGTATTGATTATAGAATGTTGAATCAAGTGACAATCAAGAATAGATATTCACTATCTCATATTTATAATCTTTTTGATCTAATACAAAGGGAAATAGATTTTTTTATGATTAATCTTAGATTAGGGTATCATAATCTGAAGATTAGTGATGAGGATACTCCAAAAATAGTGTTCAAAACTTGATATGGGAACTATGAGTTCACAATATTACCATTTGGGTTGATAAGTGCTCCAAAAACATTTATGAATCTCATAAACAATGTGTTTAGAGAATATCTAGATCACTTTGTTTAGGTCTTTCTAGATGGAAATATTATATATTATAAGGATGAAGAAGAACATCTTAAACATTTAGAACTAGTTTTGCAATGTTTATTAAAGTATATGTTTTATGGACAGTTGTCTAAGTGTGGATTTTTTTAAGAGAAAGTGTAGAATCTATGACATATTATCTTTTCATATGTTATTTCAGTAGACACAAAAAATATATAAACCATTATGTAGTAGTTGAAACCCAAGAATATGCATGAGGTAAGAAGCGTCATGGGATTAGTGGGCTATTACAAGAAATTCATTTTGAATTTTTATAAGATAACTAATTTGATTGCCTCTTTATAGTGGAAGAATCAATGTTTTATTAGGTTAGATAAGTGTGAACTATCTTTTTAGGAACTGAAAAGGAAACTTACTTAAGCACAAATGCTAAGAGTTATTGATCATAATGGTAAATTCTTAGTGATCACAAATGCATCTAGGGATGGACTAAGAGGAGTTGTTATACACGATGGTGTAGTGGTAGCCCATAAATCAAGGAAACAAAATCCTTATGAGGTGAACTATGCCCCTCATGAGTAGTAACTTTCTATAATTATACATGTTTTGCAAGTTTGGAGACATTATTTATTGAGAAAACTATTTGAGCTCAATCCTAACAACTTGGGACTCAAGTACGTATTCACCAAACTAAATTAGAATGATCATCAAAGATGCTAGTTAGAGTTCTTATCTGATTATGATTTCAATATAAACTATATTAAAGGCAATGAAAATAGAGTGGTTGATGCCATAAGCCATAAGAGATACATACCATTCATTTTTACTATTAAGATTACTTTCAAGGATCAAGTGACCAAATTCTTGCTAGGAAATGAATTTTACAATTAGGTCAGGAAAGTGTTGTCTAAGAATGCTCTAAATCTTAAGTAAAAATATTCAGAATAGAGAATGATGGTCTTTTATGGTACAGTGGAAGGATGTATATATCAGATAGAGAGAATATAAGGAGCATAGTACTAAAGAAAATATATAATGCCTAATATTTAGGATATCTAGAATTAACCAAGATCATGACTAGGCTTATACCACTCTATTTATGGAAAGTAATTAAAAAAGATGGAGTGAAATTTACGTCTCATTGTCTAGAATGTTAGCATGTGAAAGTTGAACATGTATATATGGATGGATTATTGTATCTACATGACATACCAGAATGGAAGTGGTAAGTGATCAATATGGACTTTGTCTAAGGAGTATCATTGTCACATAATAGACATGAAATGATCTTCGTAGTAGTTGATAAACTAATGAAGGTAACTTATTTTATACAAGGCAACTTGAATGATGATGCACCTACTCTTTTGAATATATTTGTAGAGGAAGTGTATTGGTTGCATGGATTTCTAAATAAGATCATTTTAGATCATGATCAAAGGATGAATTCTAGGTTTTGGTTGACTTTGAATTTATCTCTATGTATGCAACTAAACTTCAACACTGCATATCACCCATAGATTGGTGGTTAGACTGAGCAAGCTAATCAGGTTTTAGAGGATCTAATTCATATGTATTGCATGGATCAAAATTACAAGTGGGAGGAGTACCTTCCATTAGTTTACTTTTCTTACAATATCTCATAGCAATCATCTTTGAAGATGGCACCATTTGAAGCATTGTATGGAAGAAGGTGTATAACAATAATTAGTTGGGATAGGTTGGAAGAGAAGGTAGTCTTTGGACTTGATATGATTTCATAAATGGAAGAGCAAGTCAGAAAAAGTAGGTAGAGGCTAGTCGATGAAAATGATAGATATGAGAGTTATGCTTATCTAAAGAGAATAACTAAGTAGTTTTTAGTAGGTGATAAAGTGTTTTTGGAGATTAAGTTTTAGAAAAGCTTGATTAAATTTAGGAAGTCAACAAAAATTTCACCAATATATATGGGACCCTTTAAGGTTTTATAAGTGGTCAACCCCAGCCCTATCTCTTTTCCATAATGTGTCTCAGTATATAGTTGATCCTTCACATGTGTTGGATTGGAATGCTTTGCATGTTTTAGATCTTAGGGTGATCATGGGAAAACCAAATAGATAAATTGACACTCACAAAATCCATTTGCATAATAGATAAGTGTCATAGTGTAAGGTCCTATGGGACCAATAATATGAGGATAACACCACTTGGGAGGAATATGATGAATTTTACAGGCTATTTCCACATTTGTTTATTTGATTTGTTACTTCATTCTATGTTACTTTCCTACTAAATAATGTTTTTTAATTTAGAGCTAGTGCTTGAATAAATGTCATCGGGATGATGAAAAACATTAGGGGGAATGATATCACACATTATGATTCCTCTCTACGCTAGTTTACCTAACTATCTATGGATTATTATGGTTGTTAAATTGATTAATTACTATTTAAGTTTTAAGTCATATGTTGATATGGGATAGTTTTATGTTACTTAGATTACAAGATTTAATTGTATTTGTATATTATTTACATTATGATCATATTGTGAGATAGCAAAGGAAAGTCACCACTATAAAGAGAAATATCATGTGAGGGTGTATCTCCAATGTCTCTATAGCTCCTTCAATTTTTATAAATCTAGTTACATATTTTGTATCCCATATGTTAGTTTCTTCTTTTGATCCCATTTCTCTTAGTCTTAGTGTTTCCCCTTCCCTAGTTGTGCCTAAGGTACAAATTGGTTCCACTAATCCTAGTATCCAACCATCTGTATTTGTTTTCAAAGTAAAATATGTTTTGTCCACTCTTATTGTCTCTACATCCTAAAAAGTCTTTATGATTCTAAATGTGTCCTCAACATCCATTCCCAACATTTATATTATTGTAAGCTACACCACTACCTTAGCAAACCCTAAGACCATAAACATATCATCTAAGAAAGTTAAGGGAGTACTGGAAAGTCTACATCTCCATGTGTCATATACTTAATTATGCTTGTTAATGACTTATTCTAGTTTTTCCCAACCTACCACTTTAGTAACATCAAATACATTTTTGATGAAAAAAAGTATATACACTCTACCCATTACCCCAATATGGTGGTGTAGATTGGTCTAGGATAATTTGGCCTTTCCTTTGAGACCCATTATAAACAAAGTCCCTAAAAAAATCTTAGGGGATCTATCAGTTGAGAATAAAACCCATGACACTCAAATAAATGAATAAACTCAAATCATCATCCTACAGTGGGTAGAAAATTTGGAATTTTAGGCTTCTCAAAGGCCAAACTTTACAGTCACAAATCTACCTATATTTTTTTAAAAATCCATAAGGATGATCCAAAAGGTTAATAAATAATAGATTAAAGATGATGTTATAAGGGAGATGATTCTAGAGGAGAGATAAGACATTTTCTCCCTATCTAAGATGAAGTATTTATATAATCAGGATTATTGGTCCTATTTTGAGACACATAAGGTGTTTCTCCTCAATCTCCTTGAAAGAATGAAACAATCAAAGAGGGAGATTTAAAAGGAGTTAGAGTAGGTTAAGTAGCAAAAACAAACCATCCATGTTCTCATGTAATTTTAAATAGATGTGAAAAGTGTAGCTTCAAGAATATACAAAAAAATTATGCCATTACTTCATTTAAGGGTAAATTATCCCCTCAAATCATTGAAGTATCTAAATTATTAAATTATTGAAAGTAATATGAGAATAAAATAAAATTCATTGTTCTCTACACAATGAATAAGATATATATACATCTCAATTTAATGACATCATTCAAGGATTCAAATGCCCTTAATGTGGTTATCATTTAGACACAAGAAGCAATGGAATGGCTCAAACTAAAAAAATCAATAATGCTAAAAAATGGAAAACATGAGATCACTATTATGTAAATTATGCAGGAGATAAATCTCTAATATGAGAGGGAATATAAAGGCAAGATAATAGTTCTAGCCTATTTCAACCAAATTATTTAACAAGCCTCTAAAAAATTCAATTAGAATCCTTAGGGATTAATGTTAGAGGATATTGAATTTGAATTGAATTTTGCATGAAGGAAAGTCACAAAAGTGGATATCTTCCAAATCAACCATAGGAGAACTAAAACTAAACATGAACCTCTAATGGAATAGACAAAAAGGGTACATAGACCCCAAATTTTAAACATGGACATCATAAGATACCAATATGATGTCAATTTTATGTATTTTTTGGAATTGGAGGCCAAGAAGAAAGCTAAGACTCTACCTACCACTTTAGTTCCAACTACTAATTTAGTGTTGTGAACCATTTCAATGCCTTCCATGATGATAAGAAGGATAATTATGTATGTAGTCTCACATATAAGATTAATCCATGTAATTGTATTTTACTTAAACTTGGCATATGAATGTAAAATTTAGCTTGGGAAATCTATAACTATCCACAAGTTGAATAACATTAAGGAGGCAAACTTAGTTTTGACACAATTATAATTAACTGTAAATGTACATGCAGTTTTGTTATTAAAATTATAACTAGAGTTCTAATTACTAGAGGTAATTATGATTTTTGATGAAATTGAAAGATGAGGCAACCCCTCTCCAAGTTTATTTATACATGTAATCCCTCATTTCAAAGGTTCAAAAATATATCAATACAGGAAGTAGTCATTTTGATTGTCGTGCAACTATGTGGATGTATTTTCCTTCTATTCTTATATTATTAAGGTTTTATTTCCTTTGGTTGTGTTAATTTAATATTTTGAAATGTACAAAAGGTATAGACAATTATTTTTGTTATCATTGATATATATTAATTTTGAATGTACAAAAACTAATGAATAGATAGAAAGTATTATTGATTTTAAGCAATTGGTTGACTATTTTAATTTTATAAGTGTGATGGAGTGTTTATGTATGATATAGTATTATAAATGTAAGACATATCTACCATAGATATCTTTCTGGTATGAGTAATAATCTCTTGAGTGAGGGTGTGTAATAGCTAATCTAAAAAGATCATTTCATCCTAGACTTCCTAATTGTGTCTGTCTATGAATGTGCACCAATTATAAAAAAACAAACATTAGTTCAAACACTTGTCCATAAAGGAACCAACTAAGAAGTTATCCCTTAGAACCATAAAGCCTTATTTTATATTATACCCTCCCCTCCCTTTCAATTTTATTTAATTGATATCTACTAGCCTTATAATAATTTCCATCCATCTATTAAATCCAACAAGGTTTTAATTTAATCACTAGGATTAATTTCACTATAAGCACATCAAGTTAATAACTTGCATACTCAACATGCTATTCCACCACCAGGTTATTTAAACCATACCTATAACTTGTGCCTTAGAGTGAAGTTTACCTCTATTGATATCCTAAAATTTTAGAGTCTACCTCATTAACTCTAGGGATCTGCACAAGACCCACATCAATGGGGAAAAGTTAGTTCTAAAAGGAGGGCCACTTAAGTGTCTTCCATAATGAGAGGTTATCCCTTATGTTTTAGTTACACTAGAGACATCCAAGAGAGTTACTAGGTCTAAGGACTAAGTTAGTGTTTCGGTTTCCCTTTTGTTATCACATTAAAAGCCTAGATCTTTAATAGTTATCCCTAATATACCTTGGGCCAAAACACCCTATCCAATAGAAATATCCATCCCATTAATCATCATATGGCCCAATCACCTTAGTTAGTTGGATATGTTATTACCATCCCAAATAATGTCCATAATTTACCAAGGAATATAGAGAAGTATCAATCTTATTTATCCTCCTCAAGAAGAATAGTTTTATAGGAACATATCAATTATTTCATGGATGCTTTAATGTTAATGAATTTTACTGATGAATATGTTATATGTAGAATTTTCCCATTTATATTTTAGGATGTTTCTTATAATTGGTATCTTGATCTTCAAGAAAACTCAATCACTTCTTGGAATGCATGTTAAAGAACTCTTACCAAATTTTTACAAGTTACTAGTTGTAGCCTAGTGTATCTACATTTGATGAATATGAATAGGGATCATAATGAGCCAATTAAGGATTTCAATATAGTATTTTAGAAGATGTACACCTAGTTGAGTCTAACATATAAAAAATAAAAAATTATATCAATGGAGATGTGCAAGAATACCTTAGATCCAATCAATACAAAGTTCCTATGAAGAGTTATTTCTTCGAACTCTCTTGCCTTAACATATGAATAAGTTATCATTATTTATAGATATATAAATCCTCAAGTACCAAGCACCCCTATTTTTTGAGTGTTGGTTTCCGATCCCTGAATCAATTTCCTCATGTTAATCAAAATATTCATTAATTTAACTATAATTATTTATATGCACTACCTCTTTCAATGTATTAGACACCAAATTAGAATTATGGTATATGAATAATGAGGTAAAGATGAATAGTCATTAGCAGAAGCAACATTCAATTCCATATAGTACTACAATTATACAGGGTGTTGATTATACCAAAGTGGAACTAGATTCTATAAAAATAATGGTCCAAAAGTTTATTATTGAACACGTAGAGTAAGATGGGTAATGATACTAGCCTAAATAATAACAAAAATTCTAGGTTTCAAATATATAATAAACCTTTCAATTGCTATGCATATAACATCAAATAATAGCATCCCAACAAGTTGTTAGAGATCAATTTATTAGAAATACTTATGCCTAATTGGTATAGGGGTCATAATTTTTAGAAGAGGTTTTTGGGTTCACTAGAACATGATAATTATAGGGATAACTACTATGATTTAAGAAATATCTTGAGAGAAAGGAAAAAATCATTACTCACTATTCAACTCTATACTAGGTTTGCATAGGTTTACACAATCTTGAGTAACACTTTGGCTAGATACTTAGACATATATTTAATGGTAATACTTAGGAATGTTGATCTAGTTGTTAATCTCATAGAGAAATGACCTTTTTGTTATTCATTAATAAAAGATTTTTAACAGTTGGAAATAATTTGTAAACATATATAGAGGAATATTATCAAATCATAGGGTTATTATGGAATATAACCCAACTTCATAATGAAAAAATTATTAGTGTAGGTTTTTATTTTTCCCTATTTTTTAATTAGGGAAATTGTATTTCTTGTGCTTACATGGAGTTTTCCTACATTTATGGGATAGGCTAGCTTATGTGGAGATGTGTGTCATAGATGTGTCATAGGTGTCATAGGAATGTCATAAGTAACTCCCTTGATGGGAGTTACTTCTCTATTCTTAGCACCTTGTCACCACCTTTCATGGAGGAGTTACAGTCTATTCTTGGGGTGCCTTGGCCACCTTTTGTGGAGGAGTTACTTACGTGCTCTGCTATATGTATTCTTCACTTTGGCCATCTCATGTTAATTAGATTTTGGTTTTCTCTATTTTATCTTGTTTAATTTAGCTTCTTGTATAATTTCAAATTGCTTTAGCATCTATGTGGTGTGTACTTGCTTCATCTCGTGTGATCACGTCTCCATTGCATTTGCATTATCCATATTCTGGCAACAATTTTGATATGGTATCAGAGCCACTCTGATAATCATGTGTCTAGTTATGCTATTCTAAAATTCTTACTTTGCTTTCTTAGTAGTTTTTTTAACTCCATTGTTTTGGTAGAGTTTCTTGAAAACATGTTAGAAATATTAACTTCTAAGTTAAAATTTGCCAAGACATCTTGTCTAGATCTGTTGTGGCTTTAGCAAAGGCAGTAGAAATCCTTTTCTTTTGGTCATTATACAGGAAAAGACAAATCTCTGCACATCTGGTAGGATGAGGAGGTGTTCAAGTTTGATCACCAGTGCGCACTTACCATACCCTACGATGTGAGCATGTTCAAGCAAGTGCTACGGCTGCTGGACAGAAATGATCAGACTGGCCACTAGAACTTGAGCTTTGACATATTCTATTAAAGTTTTATTCTGACTATAGGTTAGAGGCATATGTCAAAGCCCTGTGAAAGCATAGTCCTGCCATGCAGAAAATCTTCGAGTGAGTGCAATGCTTCAGGAAGGATCTCTCGCCATCCACGAGGCCTAAAGGGTTAGTAACTAGCCTAGTGGTGCACACACTAGCTGACTGCTATTTGACTATTTCTTCTTGGGTTGAGACCCTCAGCTAACCTTTTTTTATTTTCCATTCCAAGCATCAGTTGCATCAGTCCAGCATCTATTTTTTTTTAAATGGCACTCCTTTTTGGTTTTCAATGCCCAAGTGGTGGGCCCTCCCTCCCTCTCCCCCTCTCTCTCTTTCTATTTAATTGATAATTATGATTTTGTCCAATAATTATTTTGCTATTCATAAATCAATAATTTGATTTTTTGAATAAAAGACAAATTGGAAATTAGCATTCAAAAAAAAAATAGTTTAGAGGTTTTTTAAAAACTTGTATCTTCAACCTACGAAGACGAAGGGTGAGGCCCAAGTTGGCAAGAGGCCAATTCCCCCTCACACAAACTTTATTTGGATTCCTCATTTTGTGCTAAATCCAATGAGTGGTTGGAAGGCCACTTTCTCTCTCAAAATAGGCATTTTTTTAATGTTTTAGTGCTTTTTTTGCAAAAACACTAGTTTATGGGAAAATTGAACCTTTAATATCTTGCAAATGGTAGCTCAGATTTGGGTGCCATTTTTTGAAAAAGTGTTTGTAATTAAATTATCCATATTTTAGGCTTATTATTTGTCAAAAATGCCCTATTTTATAAAGTGCCTAAAATTTGGGTCTCCCGAGATGCATTTTTGGTTGAGTCCGACGTCCTGTTTGCCTATAGTCTTACACTAATTTCTCTAAGATGCATTCTCAACTGAGCCCAACTTATTTTGACTATGTAATTGCATATTTTGGGGGAGGGCTCAATATTTTGGGGGGGGGTGTGATTACTTTTCACAACTTGCATATCTTTGCTTTCATTCTCCTTTCTGCATAATTTTACAACTTGCAATGAACACAACTTCACCTAAATTCAGATTAAAAATGGATTCTTTTCAACTTAAACCCCTAACATCCTTCAACTATCATGAATGGAAGGTTAAAATGTCAATCATTCTTAGAAGCAAAGGGTTGTATAGGAACATAATGGGTTCTGAAGTAGATACCAACACTGATGCTGAAAAGGTCAAGTGGTACAACCATAGTGATGAAGCCTATGGATTACTGAGCTTTTCTATGTATCCAAAACTTTTCTTCCATTTATAAAACTCTAAGACTCCCAAAGAAATATGGGACACCTTAGAAAAATTATTTGGGAAGCTTGATGAGTTGAGAGGTCATGAGCTTAAAAACGAACTCATAAGTCTAAGTCCTAGCAACTTTGACACCCTACAGGACTTCTTCACTAAGTTTAAGGCCCTTAGATTGCAATTGAAAGAATGCGGGATAGAGAAGAAAAATGATCAACTCATCCTTTCTATTCTCACAAAGTTAGGTCCATGTTATTCAGTCTTTGTCTCCACTTTCCATGTGACAAAATGTGCCCTTGGCACTACATGGAAAATGCCTTCTTTGGATTCACTCATTGCCGACTTGACTAGGGAGAAAGATAAGATAATTCAAATGGGCACAATGAAGTCTACTCAACCCCAAGCTTTGATATCTAGAACTGGTAAGGATAAGACTTCAACAAAGGAGAAGAAGAAAAAGAACAAGGACCAAGAGAAGAAGAAAGAAAACAACAATCCTGCAAAAAACAACACTGAGTCTTCATCCTCCAATGCTAAACCTAAGAAGGAGAAGGTTAAGTGTGCCTATTGTAAAGAGACAGGGCATGATGAATTCAGATGCATGAAGAAACAAATAGATCGCCTAACTCATCTTCTAGAGAAGCACAACATAGGTGTTCCTGAGTCCATCAAGTAGAATTCATCTACCCAAGATTCTACCAAGGCAAAAGGCAAGGGTAAAGAGAAAGAAAAAGGCAAGGCCGTTGTAGTTACTACATCTTCTACAACATCATGGGTCATTAATTTGGGTGCTTCTCACCAAAAGGGCTCTTCACTAATTGATTTTTCATCTTTAGAGCTTTGTAGCATGACTTCAATTAGTTTGGGTGATGACACTTCATTTTCTATTGCAGGGAGAGCATTAGTTGAAATGGAAGGAGGAACATTCAAAAATGTTCTAAGTGTTCCTTCTCTTTAAACCAATCTCCTATCAGTGTACCAAATCACTCACATTGGTCAGGGCATGAGAGTTGAGTTTTCACCAGATTTAGTGGCTATCAGGGAGTTGCATAGTGATACTATAGTGGTAGTGGGTAGGGCAGATCACCAAGCTAGGTTATACACCTTCTCACATTTTGCACCTAATTCTTCTCCAATAGCATTTGTAAATCATTCAGATGGAGTTAGCAAATTATGGCATGAGCGGTTTAGCCACCTTAACTACTATTACCTTGAGCAACTTTGCAAACATGACATGGTCATTGGCTTGCCTCGTGTCCAATTCTCAAAAGGACTTTGTGAGGGGTGCTCCCTTGGGAAGCATCCCAAAGCAAAATTTGACAAAAGCAAAGCTTGGAGGGCTTCACAACCTTTGGAGTTAGTCCACAATGATGTATCGAGACCCTTTCCCAAACCATCTTTCATAAGGGCCAGGTACATCCTCACTTTCATTGATGATTTCTCTAGGTACACTTGGATATATTTTCTCAAACAAAAGTTTGAAGTGTTTGAAAATTTTCTAGACTTCAAGGCTCTTATTGAGAAATAGAGTGAGAAATCCATCAAGGTTCTTTCAACTAATAATGGAGGGGATTATGTCAACAATAGGTTTGAGTAGTTTTGCACCACAAAGGAGATTGATTTACAGTTCATAGTCACTTATAGTCCTTCATAGAATGGGGTTGCAGAATGAAAAAATAGGTTCTTGAAAGAGATGGGTAGCTGTATGATTCACTCCAAATCCTTAGCACCATAGTACTAGGATGAAGACATCAATTGTGCTTGCTACATTCAAAACAAGGTTCCACACAGAGCTTTAAAAGGGATAACACCCTTTGAAGCCTTGCATAAAAGGAAACCTGATGTTGAGCACATTAGAGTTTTTAGATCCCTAGCCATGGCCTACATTCTGAAGAATAAATGCAAAGCTATGGAACATTAGTCTAAGCCTTATATCTTTGTAGGATATCCAAATGGTATTAAGGGATATCACCTTCTAGATCTAGTCACTCAAGAGTTGTTCATCGAGAGAAGTGTCCATTTTCAAGAGAGTCCTAGAGACTTAACACTTGAAACTTCTTCTCCCTCATCAGAACTACTTCTTCATGATGATTCCTCATCAGATTTAGATCAGCCACAACAGGTTCTTGAGCCACATACATCTTCTTCTTCTTCAAGTTTAGACAATGAGGATAGTGATGCAAAGTCATCCATCTCTAGTCAGTCAAAGGATGAGGAGTTAGCACCTGACTCACCCACTTTTGGGCCACTTTGAGCTAGACAAACACTTGAGAGTGTTGGCACTTAGACAGGATATCCCTTAGATGACAGATGTACTAGGGGGTATTTTTAGAGAGATCCACATGCCTTCTTTGCTTTAGTTTCAGATCCATAGACTTTTTGAGAGGCATCTGAGGTACCTGAGTGGGATAGTGCTATGGAGGAAGAATATTCTGCCTTAATCAAAAATCAAACTTGGGATTTGAATTCAAATCTTAAGGGAAGAAAGATGGTTTGATGTAGGTGGATATATCAGACCAAGTTTGTAGTAGATGGGTCAGTTGATAAGTATAAGGTGCGATTGGTCACCAAGGGTTTCTCACAGGTGGTAGGCATTGACTACTCAGAGACCTTTGCACCCATTACAAAGATGACTTCTATCCAACTCACCTTGGCTATTGCCATAACACATGGTTGGGATGTACACCAGATGGATGTGAAGAGTGCCTTTCTTCATGGAGACCTAGAGGAGGAGATCTACATGGAATAGCTGCAAGGATTTATTTAGGATTCTTCCTTAGTATGTAGACTTAGGAAATCTATCTATGGCCTCAAAAAGGCTGCTTAAGCTTGGTATGCCAAGATGGATTCCTTCCTTCTCAGAGTGGGTTTCACTAGGTACCATTTTGATCCCAATGTCTACTTCTTGTGGTAGGATGATTCGCTCCTAATTTTGGTTCTATATGCTGATGACCTTTTGATCACCAAGAGTTCTTTATCAGCTATTACAGTGGTGAAGGCATCTCTTCAAGATAGATTTGACATGATAGACTTGGGTTTGTTGCATTATTTCCTTAGCATCGAGATCTCACAGTCAAATTCAACCATTTCTCTTGCACAGACTAAGTATGCTCTTGACTTATTGGCTTGATTTCACATGGCTGATTGCAAGCCATCTCCAACTCCCTTTTTATCAAGAGTCAAGCTTGAGGCTGATTATTCTTCACCATTGGTTGATGCCACTCTGTATCGACAAATTTTTGGTAGTCTCATCTACTTGACTCACACTAGGCCCAACATATCATATAAAGTGGGACTTATCTCCAGATTCATGCAGGAACCTCATGAGCTGCATTGGAAATAAACTAAGAGGATCTTGCATTACATACAGGGTTCACAGAGATATAGGATTCATTACAGATTTGGCACAGAGGTTGACTTGGTTGGATATATAGATTCAGACTAGGCTGGCAATTCACAAACTCACAAGTCCACTTCTGGTCATAGTTTCTCTCTAGGTTTTGGTCCTATCAGTTGGTCTAGTAATAAGCAAAATGCTATTGCTATATCATCCACAAAGTTAGAGTACAGGGGAAATATTAATGCAACTATTGAGGCTATTTGCCTTCAAGGGATGCTTTTTGAGTTTGGCATTCTTATCAGGCAGCCCACCATCATTTATTATGACAACTAGAGTACCATTTAGATTTGCAAAAATCTAGTTCAGCACTAGCAGACCAAGCACATAGAGATTCACATGCATTTCATTCAGGAGATTATTCATAGTCAGGTCATTGACTTGATATTTTTCTACTTTTTAGAGCAAGTTGTAGACATCTTCACCAAACATTTCACCGAGAGCAATTTTATTCATCTATGATCTCTTCTTAGGGTGCGATCGACATCTACAACATCATCATCTTTGGGGGGGCCCACTAGTCATTTCTTTATTTTATGTCTCTCTTTTGGGGGGGGGGAGTTCTTTTCCTATGGGTTTTCTCCTTTTCTCTATCTTATGGAAGATTGCATTTGTACATGGGTAGCTCATCAGGCCTAGTTGCAGGGAACCATTTTATATTTCCACACTGCCCACCTAAGCTATGTTTATGGGGGGGGTAATTAGTGTAGGTTTTTATTTTTCCTTTTTTTTTAATTGGTGAAATTGTATTTCTTGTGCTTTCATGGAGTTTTCATACATTTTTGGGATAGGCTATCTTATGTTGAGATGTGTGTCATAGGTGTCATAAGTAACTCCCTTGATGGGAGTTACTTCTCTATTCTTATCACCTTGTCACCACCTTTCATGGAGGAGTTACAGTCTATTCTTGGGGTGCCTTGGCCACCTTTTGTGGAGGAGTTACTTACATGCTCTCCTATATGTATTCTTCACTTTGGCCATCTCATGTTAATCATATTTTGGTTTTCTCCATTTTGTCTTGCGCAATTTAGCTTCTTGTATAATTTCAAATTGCTTTAGCATCTATGTGGTGTGCACTTGCTTCATCTTGTGTGATCACATCTCCATTGCATTAGCATTATCTAGATTTTGGCACTAATTCTGATCAAAAATAATATCAAATAGAAGATAATACCATTTTCTTGATAGATAGTATTATAACACATATGAGTACCCAAATGATATATCTAACATAATAAGTTTAGAGCTATCATATTAATCATTAATTACTAAATCTTCTTACAATATTCATACTATAAATCACTCATTAAACTTTCATTCCATATATCTAAGGCTATACTCATTCCTTCAAAAGGAACATATAGAATATTACCCAGCACTATCCAACCCATTCTACTATAATCCATAAGAATATATAATCCTGAAAACTATTCTTTTTATAACCACAATGTCTATACTTGGTGTCCAAGTATGTCAACCTATAGCCTATTGATAAATATTCCATGTACATGACCCTATCTGAAATTAAAATATCTTCATAATAATCTTATAGAATAACTGCTAACCAAAAATAAACCATGATCCTTGTGCACATAGAACATTCATACATGTGAGCAATTAGTTTACAAATTCCAAATCTAACACTTTCTTGCATATAAAATTTTATCTTGACCCAAGACAAGACCAAAAATAACTAGGAATCCATAGAACAAAAGGCAAGTAAAATGTACAAAAACTATAGATTACTCAAGGTGCCATTTACATATTTTCACCCATTACACACTACTTAGCCACCTTTACAAGTTTTCAACTAAGTATCGAGTTAGTCTAATACCCTTTTGGGTTTATAATAGACTAGAGAAACTAAATGGTCACCCTTATCATTTTTCAACCAACCTAACCCTATGGGTTCCTATGGTCCTACCAAATAAAAAGTAGAAAATAAAAATTTAAAAATTCCCCACTCTAAAAAAACCTTAGCTCGATGGAGGAGGCATTGGTAGAAAAATAGATGTAGATAGTGGTTTAAAATTAGATGTAACACTCTATGAAGAACTATAAGTAAAAATATTCATCTGGCATAACTACTATTGTAATTGATTATGAGGAATAATGGTAGGGACAATAATGAGCAAATTGACAATACTATCAAACTCAGCCATATCGATCTTATAATTTTGATAGTAAATAAAATACTCTTGAATGCTATTTATAAGTTCCCATAAAGTAATTTGAGCATTAAAAACTTGAGAAATATCATTGTCTATAGTATAAATGAGAAGGAATTTAGCAATATTCATTTTTCCAGACATATATGTATGTAGATGGGTGAGCTTCTCAACATAACACCATGCTTAGATCCCAAAATGTTATTGCATAACATCTAAGGCTACTAAACCTACAAGTAGTGCATAAATGAGTCTATATCTTGCATGAATGCTTGAAATTAAATTGTAAACCTAGTTGAAGTGATATAGGGATTGCAATTATGATATAGGGAGTGTTAAATTCATGGAGTTAACCATTCCATACCTTATCCATTTGGGATTTATAACTTATCAAATGATGGGACATAGATATGTCCTCAATGATCATAGTAGTGAGTTCATATTGATAAAGTTATAGGATCTCTCATAACTCATTTCATTCCTCCTTGATATCTTGACCTTTTAATTTTAAATGGTTGACTTGTTGGATTCTCACCCAATCCTACATAAGCTAGGTCACTAGTTTTGGAATTATTATGTGATCTAACATAAAACTATGGTCCTCAACATAGGAGTAATTGGTGGATCAAGAGTCTTCAATTTAATTAACAATGTTGTTTAGCACACTCTGCATGTCAGAGATATCCTATTATACCTAGGACACCCTATTTTACAACTAAATAGTCATCTATGTGATGGAATCCTAAAAAGTGGAAGTGACCTCCAACTATTTAGCCAAGGAAATATTAGAAACATCAAGATATGATTTAGTCATGGGTGGGGGTATAATATCTAAAATAGTGGAGGTCATGGTGTGAAGGTGCTATAATGGAGTGAGGGAGAATGAAAACATGGTGCAATGGGAGGGAGTAGAAGGAATATCCATGAGAGGTAAGTGTTAGAACCTAGATGTCATACTGGTATTGGGTTTAGGTAAGGCCTATCCTTTGGTTAGGAGGGAATGATAATCATAAGAGGTGTGATGTGGAGTCCCAGATGGAATTTATGAAAGAATGGTTAATGTGGCCTCAACCTAATTTAGAAGAGTGGGGGGATCCTTAGGCAACATGGGCATAACAATGGTCTCTAGGGTGGTTAGTGGAGGCTAGTGAGTGAGAGGAATAGACTATATGGTCATTACATCCCCATATTTCATGGCATCTTGAATTATTTTAGTTGGAGAATATGGCTATGTTGGTGCCACATCTTTGCGCTTAGCCCCATCATCAACCTACTTCCTTGCCAGCTCAATAATAATATTATACTTGTGTACTTCCTTGGCCTCATTGAGATTCTTTTGTAATGCCTTTATGTCTACAATCTACATGTACTAGATGAGGATATCTATTGGCACATGAATTTGTTATGTAGTTGGTTATGGAATTTCTAACATAGTCGCTAGTTTTTACAATTGAATAATGGGTTGTGGATCCACTACTTATAGGGTAACTTTAATCTGATATGGTTTTTGTGCCTCTAAAACCTATTATTTTTATTTTTCCTTATGTTGTTTCTTCTCTTCCTTTCTTCTTATATACTCAATATCTTATTGTGATTATTCTCGAGAAACCTTTTTTTCCTATGACATTTGTGCATCCAACACCACCTCTTCAATATTAGTGATGGTTTCATTTGATTGTGATAATGAAGAAATAAAAATGGATCTATTCATTGTTTCCCATGACACATGTCCTTTTTTGTTCCCAATCTATCTAAGTCCTTAAGAAATGATGACACAGTACCTCCTAAAAATATAAGAGTTGTGGTGGATTCTTGTGATGTGGGTGAAGCATCTTGCTCTTCCTCCTTAGTAGTAGGTTTATATATCCATAAAATGTTATGCCTACCCTATAGAGATGTTGGTGGAATCCTAGTAAATAGATCAATTGGATGGGTCTGAGAAAACTCATTGAATCCACTTTTTGCCATTATTTTTGCTTGTAGTTGTCAAAGTTTGGCTTCCTCACCCATAGTATACATAATAATAAACTATGGATAAGGTGGGAATTATACCCATAAATATTGGGTCACCTACTTACGGACATGAACTATACACACCCCATTCTAAAAGAAAAATTAATTTCCTTTTTCCTTCTCATACATCTCACTAGCCACGTTTGCAAGCATAGTTAGATAGACCTCTTATCTATATATTTGAATGTTCATCCACTAATATTATATAGCAATCTAATGAACATGTGAGTCATCTAACTATGTATTTTAACTTTGAGTATTCCTTCATGGAGGATAAGGTGATCGATGACTCATAGTATCTTTTCACTTCCCTTGATCTAATGGAATAAATGTCATTGGAGAAGTTTCTGTGATGTCCATTAGAATGGGAACATTAGGTATAATTATCTATAAAGGGGTCACTGTATGTGTGGCCAATTTTTTTTTTTATGAAATTTATTTCTATGCCATATTCAAATCAATAAATAATGGTAAATGCACAAATAGATCCTTTGGAATCTCATAAATACAAATAAAAATTCCCTAGAGAAGATCCATAACCATCACATGTTGGCCCAAAAATTGCATCACATGTAGTGGAAATCTTAGGATACTAAGTATAAATTATATGAATTCATCCCACCATGAATTTAATAGTTGTTGATACATAAGGTATCATCTTTCAATACATTTCCAAATGAGATTATGGAATGAAATGTCCAGCTAGTAATCCACATCTAGAGTGGCAATGCCTTCTATAGATTTCCAATATGTAAATACAAGAAATAAAACAAAAAATTGTTATTATTTTTTTTTTTGCATATGCAATAACTTTTTTAATATTCATTGTAAGCTCAAATACCAAAATTTCTAGTCAATTTAATTGTTCCCCTAGTGGATCATGTGATGAGAAATATCAATGACCCCATTCGAGTCCTCCTTCATGGATTTTGTTATTTTTGAGAAATGTGTAGTAATACACTCTAATAAGATGTGGATGGATTCATATAGGGTGTCATCCAAAGGAATTATTCAATTTCCTCAAGTATAAGCATAGAATTGGAGGAGATTTTGATTTTTAAGGAACAAGAGAACAGTCATGTGATGCCATGCCTATGGCCCTTGCCATCACAACCTCATTCCCATATATTGTGATGTTTATAGAAAAATAGATTTTTTTATTTTTATACCTTCCCAAAAAAAATTCCATGATGTCAATTAATTGGATGAATGTATGTATCCTAATTAGGCACTCCACATCAGTGTTGTGGAACCTATGTGGTGGTGTAATTATAAAATGTTTTATGTATAGGGATACTTTAGGGACAAATAATCTTTCCTCAACACATTTAAGATAAGGATATGCCTTGGGATATATAAATTTTGTTCGGAATATGATTTCACATACCTCAATGTTTTTAATTATATAATGGAGATCATTTTGATGAATTGTAGTTGTGTAGAGGCATCAGTTATAAATATCTCTATGATGTGGGTAATATAGTTAGAATGCAAGGAGTACAAAGTTGTGTAATAGGCTCTAAGGGATGCTCACAAAATTTCTTAAAAATAACTAAGTATGAAATGATAATTAAACTAGAAAAATGAGACATATATAGGTCATCACACACCCAATGTTATCCTTTATACTTAAATATGTCAAATTGCCTCAGGATCATATATTGAAAAGCATTAGTAACTAAATCTTTAAATTGATTAGCTGACATATTTTTTGTTAATGTGGCATCTTTTTTTGGTAGTTAGGTGGAATTATGTTAGCCAAAATTTCTTGGAATTGATTAGTCCATTCCACATTATGGATCAGTATGATGATTTGGGATTTATGCTACCTATATCACATGGATGGTTATTAACACCCATCATTTAGATATTAGAGGTCATCAATATCTCTACCATATATAGTTTTATCAAACTTAATTATCTTTCCTTGCTACCCATTTTAACCATGGTATAAATGTTTTACTTTAAATTATGCACATTACCTCCTACTTGTGGGTTAATGGTACCAAATTTATTGACATATACTTATGAACTATAGACATAACATAGAAAAAACCAAAGCCAATACACACATTATGAATGAAAATGAATCTTATGCTAAAATGGTGTGAATGAGCACCTATTTTTTTCTATGTACACAAATTACTGGTGTTAGTGCTTGTTCCTACTACCATTAACCTTTATAGCAAAAATGGTATGTTGTAAATCCCATAGGACCTTCATTATTAGTTATGGTAATGCATGAATAATATATGGTCCCTTTCAATAGGTGTTCAATTTTCTTGAAAAGGCTCAAAATTGGATATCATATAAAAATATGGGTTGACCTATCTAAAATTCTTTAGTGCATAGATTCTTATCATGTCAAGATTTCTATTTATTATTTTTTACCTCTTCTATCCAAGTTGATCTATAACACTTTTCATCCATTATATCTAGGTCTAATATCCTATTCTTTAAATATTCTTGATCTCCAATACACATAATGATTTTGATTCATAGGCTAGGTACAACATACTCTAAGGGCATTACTATTTCTAAACCATAGACAAGTTGAAATAGATTAAACCTAGAGGCATGTTTGTAATTTGTGTGATATGCCCATAAGACTATAGTAAGTCTATCCTCATAATAATCTCACTGAATATCACAAAATTTTATATGCATCTTACCTAATACTTTTTTTGCATCCTCTTTTTGACCATTTACCTAAGGGTGGTAGGCTATACATTTATGATGAAATATGATGAATTCATTAGTAAATGTTTTTATGGTTTTATTCAAAAAGTGCATTCCTTTATCACTTATCACCTTGATTGGACACCCAAACTTGGTGATTATCTTCTCATACAATAACTTCATTGTATCCTTTACACCCTAGTTAGTTGTCACAACATCTTTGACCCACATAGTAAAGTAGTTAGTTATATGACTGCATTTTTTATGTGGATTGATAAGTACAAAAAAATAAATCCCCTATTATTTAAAGGGTTGGTCTACAAGCATTTTCTAGAGAGGCATTTCATAACAATTATTTGGATTTCCCATAATTTAATAGGCATCACTCCAATGTGTGATTCATTGTATATCCTAAAATAAATAAGGCCACCACATGCCACTTTGTAAAACTTTTATTGCAATAGCATCTACACCAATGTGACTTGTAGTGATGCCTTGATATGCTTCTTCAAGTACTTGAGGTTGTTTATACTCAAGTGATACTTTGTGTATTACTTAATCCTTACCTAATATTAGAAAAATCCTCTAATGATACTAAAAATAAGGACCTTAGTAATTAATTGCTTCTTTTCTTGCTCTATGTAGAGTTTTAAAAATGTCCCCTATTCTAGAAATTGTGTGATCTCTTATAATTATTTAGATTTAAAGCCACTCAAAATAAATGTGCATCAAGTATTTCATTGGGAATTTACTTTAGATATTTACCATTTTGGATCCAACTCAAATGGTTTGATCCCACATTATCTTGATCAGGTTTGACATTAATACAAAACTAAAACTCCTAAAAATCAATAACCATTGAGATATATGACCTCCAAGCAATGGTTTATTTACTAGGTAAAACATGGCTTGATGATCAATGAATACTTTCAGAAGGGCTTCATGATTAGTGGTAGTATAATTATGTTTAGCCACATAAACTTCAAACTAGTAACATGAATGGGGTGATCCAAGCCACCTTCTCCTAGCTATGCCAACATAGTGCCAACTATGATCCTTGATACATCCACATGTACATAGAAGGACTTAATCCAATATTTTAAAATAAATATTGGTACATATGCTAACCTCTACTTTAAATTGTTGAATGTCACCTAACATTCATCTATCTAGATGAACCATGTATCATTCCTTAATAACTTCTCTAAAGGGGAAGATATTATAGCAAACCCTTTGATAAACTTTCTATAATATCATGTATGTCCAAGGAAAGATAACACCGTTGTCATACTTTTGGGTGGTTGAATTCCCATAATTAATGAAATATTGGTTAGACATACCAATATACCTTTGTTTTAGACTACATAACCTACCAAAACCCCAAAGGGTGTAAAAAATAATCATATTTTTAATTTGAGCACTATTTATAGTGTTTTGTATATTTTTAGATAAATTATTTTGAAACAATGAAAATAATGGCCAATCATCCAAATAGGCTTGTAATAAATCATGGATGAAATATTTAAATGTAGCCACAACATCGCTTGAGAAAATTGCATGTGTATTTTTCTATCAAAACATCATTACCTTATATGAAAAAGAACCACATTTCATTGCAAAGGTTTTCTTGGCTCTATCATCTTCTATGATTAGAATCTTATGGTACTTGTTAAAACCATTAGTAAAGGAATACACGTCATGGCTTATGAAATCTTAAAATTTTTCATTCAAAAGGGTCATTAATGTAAGACTCATTTAAAAGATGATAGTTACCATAAACTATTATCTCACTAATATTCTTTGGTTGAACCACCATAGGACTCACCCAATAAAATTTATCTAAAAGAAAGATAATTCTAGCCTCTTACATGTGGTCCAATTTATATTTGACCTTGGACTTCATGTCTGGGTTCAAATGCTATGGACTTTTCTTAATTGGTCATGCACACTCCTTTAGTTCAATGTGTATCTCCACCATAGATGGATCCACACCCTTAACTTTAGTAAACCTAGTTAGGAAGACAACTTGATAATCCCAAAAATGTTATAGTACTTCACATATGGCTTCTTGAGACTAGTAATCACTAATATTTGAATATTTTGAAAAATCCTCAGTTCCAATGTTCTCAATGTACTACTCCAAGGGTTCCTGGTAAATATTGCATTCTTCCTTAGGAATGGAGTCATGTATTATTCATTTAGCTTTCCATTATGTAATTTTAATATTTTTCAACCTATCTTATTCTGATGATTCTGTGACTAGACATGGAATTATCTCAACTTCTTATTATCATTTGAATAATTCTATGAGAGCCAAATCATCTTCATTAGATGAATCTATTTTCCACTAATCTTCATCTTGTATTATATGACATAGTTGAATATATACCTTTGCCTTATCCTTATCTAATTTATAGGCCTACATCACTTTATTCAAATCAAAGGATGCATCATGGCAAGATGTTGCATTAGTTAATTCATCTAGGTCTTCAATCCTCTCATGGAATAAAAAACCTTTAGATTATATAATGGATTTTGTGTTAGAGGGTTATAATCTTAAAAAATAAAGGTCTAAATTAAATCACCTTAAACATGTGCCCAATTTCTTGTCTCCATCATGTGCTCCTGGTGTATGTACCAAGTATTAGGAAGGGTACCTAAAGTGTAATGGAATATATATACCCAATATTTTAAGGAGATAACCTCCAAAGTACAAACCTAAATGAACTAATAAATATGAATATCAAGACATTATCCTTAATGAAATATTAGCCAATCCTTCTTTACTCTTTAATTTAACTAGAGTCAGGATAGAAGGATTTCATAGGATTCATCCTATTGTATTTCTGCCTCCTTATGTACAGACCACCATTTTGAAACAATCCCCTTCGATACATGTGTGAGAGCACTAGTTGTTAGGTCAATGTCAAGCATGTATTATTGGAATCAAATAATAAACTAGCCAACATCTTATATGGAAAATTAGTGTGGTGGTTCGAATTCCATTGAAAAAACCATGCATAGAGATCGTAAATCATGGTCACCCTTCATCCAATTAAGAATGTGAATTTCATAATCTCCAAATATCAAAGAAGACCTATCTTAAGTTAGACACCTTATCTCATTTATTCTATGTAATCTTGATTTTTTTGACCAACTTAATATAAAAAATATATGTCTAATTGAGTTGGTGACCTTATGGACATAGAACATACATTGTCTACCAATGATGGTGGAATCTCCACATGTGGTAACATAGACTTGATAGGTAACTCCTGTAAACTCAATGGTACCTTTGATAAGATTTTGAGATCGTAGAGGAAGTCACATGTAGTGGTTCACAAGGCCTTTTATCTATCTTCAACATTCACCTTCATCCAAATGTTATCATTTGAGACATATGTAGAGTACATCTCTCTAGGGATAAAATATGCCTTTGGTCCATCATTGTTTAAAGGAATCACTATAATTATCTCTCTACTGAGATTACAACTATCTCCTTACTATATTTATGGTCATATTACCACCATAGGCCCATTTTTCTCTAATGAGGGTAGGATAGTGCATCTCATTCATCTTCATATCTATGACTTCAAAGACATCATGAAAGTTTAGTTCTAAAACTTTCATCTCCACATCCTCTAATCCACCAATTGGTTCAACTTACCCATAATCCATAAGACTCAATGTAATTAGGATGTAACTTAGTGTATTTTAGCCAATAGTAACCCATTTTTACCTAAGGATCATATTGATAGTGCTTCCAAACTTGAACACTATGTTGGGTACCTCATACCCTACCGTTTCAATGTCCATTATTGAATCAACATCGTAGGGTTTTCTTGGTTTTTACATAAAATATTATCTAATCTACTTTTTTCCCCCCTTTTATGCACCTCTAGAAGATAATGGAGCAAATTGGTGATGTTCTATGAGATGTCCTAATTCTACAATTTATGAAGGAGTTTCAACAAGTTTGTCAAGGCAATGACAACACCCTATTATTGAATGATGCACACTATTTTCCCATACATTTTTGCATCTATGGATTTAACATCATGTTTAATGGTCTCTTGTTGCTAAATCATTATAATAATCTACACTACTTAATGTATTAACCCTTTCTCTATGATGGGTTCTAGATCTTCGTGTGGTTTTGCTTTCTTGATTCCATGGTCCTATGCCAATTCTAAAGGGGTTAATACTTGATCTACATGTTACCAATGAGTGATATCTTGTAATAAATCATCCTCTCAAGGTTGTGATGTTACCATATTTACATTTATTACAACCTTGTCCTCAAATTTCTTTTCCAACACTAGACAATGCTCTCTATCATGTTGTTCAAAAACCCTACAATAGGTGCAATATGATTGACATTATGAATTCATAGGGTAATTACTGTATATGTGGTTAAATTAATTACATAGATAACACTAAATTAGGAATCAAAATCCATTTCCTTTACCTTATTTTGGTCCTCCTCAGTAACCTCCTATATTTAGATGGAAACCCCAATTATCAAATTGTTATGGTTCATAGTTTGCATAATTCTATTATGGATTCCATCATTATGGTTTTTGGTTTCCCCCATATCTGCCATAATGAGCCTAAGTTGGTTGTAGTATGTAATTAGATTATGATGGTTATAGGATCACAATATTTCATGAACTCTAATTTGGTATAAGGGATATCTAGTTTTGAACAAGTGGATTCCAACTAGGTATGTCTATAACTTGGTAGGTTGTTATCGTTAGTACCCAAGATATAGTATCTAGATTAGCACTAGAATTATTCTGTTTAGGTGTGATGATATCCTATGTTGAAATATTTACTTTTTGTGAAACTAATGCAAATATGTTTTTTGTGATGTCTTTTCTCAATTATTATAGTGCTCGATAGTTATTTTCATCATGGTTGTGGGATTTACACAAGTTAAAATACAAATTAAATGAATTATTTATATACTATTAAAAAAGATGGCATTGAGATGTTGCATGCCCTACTACATTACATATATCACAAAAATCATTTTTTATTCTTCAAAATTCATTCTTATGGTTCCCTTCTTTACCACACTACATATACCAAAGATATGACCTAAGTCTTTGCACTATATCTTGTTATTGTTCAAATGTTTTTATGAGGAGTTTTAAGGTTTTCGCTATCTATGAACTAGGAGCCAAAGCTACCTAGTAATATTTAATCTACTCCACTTGGATTGCATCTTTTCTAGCTTCTTATTTATCAGTGAATTGGGTTTGTGTAATATCAAACCTTATCCTTGGTTTTAGTCCCTCTACAAACCAATCAACCTCATATTTTTATACCATAAAAAACCTATGTTTGTTACATTTCAAAATATACGATCATATTTGAAAATAGTCTCTTTGGCTCCTTGCCTAGTTTCCTTGAGATCTCGTATGGTCTAACTAGAGCATTTTTGGAATTTAAATTTTGATATAGACATTATTTTGATCTCTTGCAATGTATCTTTGTCAACACCTTTATAGAATATAAATTTAATGCTCTACTATCCGATACTCTAATCAAATTACACTTCATCATTACTTCATAGGTGATTCTTTTATCTTGCCATTTCATAGTGTAGGTGAGTAGTGTTTACAAGGAATCTAAGAAGACATATTAGTATAGTATTAGTCAATAAAAATAAAATCAAAATAAACACACTAAACACTAAAACCTCAATCTTGGACACTAAGGAGAGCTTATTTAACAAAAACACAATGAAAACACAACTAAAAGACAAAAGAAATATTCCTTTTACCTTGTAGTTCAAAAAACTTATTGATTTGGCTTTCTTGGCTATGTTTTCAAGAAATATTTATCAATTAAGCTCCATTTATCCACCTTTAATTGGCACATTGGCTTGGCTTATGAAATTAGCATGGTAACACTAAAATGAACCTCTTTGGAGTTATTTTGGCATAATAACATCATCCTAGAAAATATTTTTGCACCTATTTGAGCATAATAACTTTATGCCAAGAAAACATAGAAATCAATAGGTGAGGCCTTCTATTTATAGAATCCAAAGTTAGCTCTCACGTAAGTTGAGTTAGGTTAATATTAAACATGAAATGAGTTTAAACTAACACTAAGTGAGTTAAGGCTAACCCCAATTGAGTCAATGAGGGTACATGTAATTATGATTTTCAATTAATAGGTATGGATAATAAATTTGATATTTTGTGGGAGCTTGAAAAATTAATAAAGTAATGATGAAGAAGCTTTATATTTGAAATTCTGAATTCTCATTTTTAGATATTTATTAACTAAAAATGGATTATTTAGATAAGCATTTAATATGGTTTAATTATTTGATTCATTTTCATTATCATTTTAGCTCTCTTAGGAATTGTTCAAGTGCCATATTTAATGAGTCCATTGGCCAAACTACTAGTTTTTAGGTTGCAACGTGACTGGGGATGAATATCTTTGATGTTATTATTGCCTATGGGATAATACTCAAAATAAGGTTGCCTCAACATGATTCTAAGCACTAATGTCTGATGTGTAGATGAATTTGGTATGTTTAATTATTCTTAGGATTAATTTTCATTATTTGGTATAAATTAGTCTGAAGTTTGATTGGGATCCATTTGTGGCTTGAATGGAGTGTCTACAAGTAGACACTATTCTAGCTCTAGATACCCATCATAAAGAGTTAGGTGTGTCAATTTTCCCAATTGAGTTTCCATAGTGGGGATTCCTAAAGGTATCACAACAAAGATTTTTTTAACTAAAATTAGGGATGGTTATATTTTTAAGGTCATATGTGTAATTTGGGGTGCCTCTTGGTCTGGTGGTGGTTGTCATGTCTCGTTTGGATCTATGGATGTGGTAGTCATATAAATATCTCCACTATCTCCTTCCTCTTATTCTAAAATTTTTATTTATGTAATGAAATATTTAGCTTATGCATGAATTAAATGGTCTATCTCTGTAGATAATAATGATGTTATGTTCTTCTTTTTTTGGTTCGAGGAACTATGGGCAACTTAACGATAGGCAACCTTTTTTAACTCTAGGGTTTTTTATGAACTTCTTTTGGAATTGGTTCGTGCCAAGTGTTTTTGTCTAAATTTGTATAGGAATTACTATGATTTTGGAAAAAAAATGGGCTTGGGAGATGTGTGTTCCCTTGGGAAATGATACTTACCTCCAAAGATGTATCTCTCAAAACTTGAACTTGTATTATGTCTATAACTATAGGGCAATCATTTGTTTTCTAAGAGGATCCTACTACAAAAATTAATTAAAATACATGAAATAACATATTTATTTTATTATCAAAAACAATAAATAAAAAATACTGATCACAGGCCACTTTGAGGGGGAAACATCCTTTGAGCAAGCTCAATACAATCAATTCATGGATACCTTTATTGGACTCAACACTTAATTGTATACTAAGTTTAATCTAAGAAACTAATACTCCTCACAAATTTGGTCTAAAATAAAATGCTCATAGGATGACTTATAAATCACATACATCAATAACAACTAATATACTAACAAATTTAAGAGAAGGGGTAGCATAGGTTTCTAACATCCCGTCCCTCTTATAAAAATCTTTGTCCTCAAAGCTTTAGATGTCAGAATTGGTGCTAAATCTAAAATAGTGGTTCCCATTTTGAATCCTATGGATACATCTCATGCCACTAAATTAATACATCTATGATGGAGTGGGAGTGAAGTTGGCATGTGCACTTATCTAGTATTGCTTCTAGCGCAAGAAGGATGGATCCTTTATTATCAAGTTTTGGTAAAATAGTTTGAACTCTAATTTTTGTGCCAAAAAATTTATTTAGATAAGAAACATGAAATATTGGGTAAGCTCAGGAGGAAGGTGGGATCTCTAACTTATAATCAACCAACCCAATATTTTGGAGAACCTTATATGGCCCATAGAACTTGGGAGCCAGCTTATGAAGCCCTTTGAGTTTTAGGTAGGATTACTTATATGGCTACATGCAAAGAAAAACCATATCACCTACTTGAAAATTTCACTCAAAATGGTCTTGATCAGCTTATTATTTCATTATATTTTATGACATATAAAGATTATCTCATAGGGTGTTGAGGATCCGATCGTAGGTTTGGAGAATCATGTTGATTGTTTGAATTGGTGAACTACTGGAGGTGTATGGAAGGAGCACTAGTGGTAATTAACCATATAATATTTCATATGGAGTCATTTTAGTTGAATTGTGATAGGAGGTATTATCCTACCATTCAATGAAAAGGATCCACTTTGCCCACTGATGTTGTTATTCTGAGGTGAAACAATGAAGGAAAGTTTTCAAGCATTTATTGATAATTTAATTTTGGCCATCCATTTATGGATGATACCTAGAACTCCTATATAATTGGGTGTTAGTGAAATGAAATAGCTATATATAAAAATGACTGGTGAAGGTTGCATCATGATCTGAGATAATCGAAGAAGGAATGCCATAAAGATGGAAAATTTGGTCAAGGAAAATTTATGTGATTATGGAGGTGGTATAGGGATGGCTAAGGGCACAAAATTGACTATATTTGTAAAGGTGATCAACCATAAACAAGATCATTATTTTCCCTCTATATTTAGGGAGCCCCTCAATAAAATCCATAGAAATATCTATCCAAATCTTAGTAGAGATGGGCAAGGGTTTAAGAAACCTTGGAATAAGTGTTGCTTCACCCTTGTTGTGTTGGTAGGTATCACATTTAGCCACCATCTATTGAATTTCATTTCTGATTCCCTTTAAAAATAAGTTACATCATGTCTACTCATATGTTTTGAAAAACCATGAGTGTCTTCTAGATTGATAATCATGGAGTTCATAAAATATAGCCTACTAAATATCTATGCTCTAGGGAAGCACCAAATAACCCCTATATCATATAGAAATACCATCCCAAGAATAATATGGTACAGTATAGGGGTTAGTGGAAAACTATTGAATTAATTGAGATAATGAGTTTTCATTGACACATCCCTATTATACAACATCCAACCAATTCAAAATATGCATGGAAATAGTTGAAAGGGAAGCTTGGTCCATAAATGTGTCACACAAAACATCATCCACAATATTATGCTCAACCTTCTTGTAAGTGATCTCATAGTCATAAATCATGAGTTTTTTGACCCATTTCTATTGTGATGGGGTAAAGAGCCATTGTTCTAGGAAATATTTTAGACTCTCATGATCAATTTTGAATAAAAAATGATTTCCTAGTAGGTATGCCCGCCATTTCTGTACTACATGCAAAATGGCATTCAAATCCTTCTCATAAGTAGAGAGTAATAAATTATTACCAAAAATGGATTTTCTAGTGAATGAAATAGGTCATCCTTATTATAGGAGAACAACATCTGTCCATTGATGTAATCATCACTATCAATAGTGAAGGTCTTGGTAAAATTTGGCATACCTAGAATAGGTGTAGTACACATAACTTGTTTCAAATCTCAAATGAAAACTCATCAACTTATCTCCATGTAAAAGCATCCTTTTTTAACATATATATATTAGTGTATCTTTAATATTCTTGTAATCCTTGAAAAACTTGTGCTAGTATTCATTTATCCCCAAAAAACCATTGAGGCTCATAAGTTTCTAAGGATGAGGCCAATTTGTCATGGTAGTTGTTTTTTTGGGATCCACCCAAACTCCTTAGGCTGAAATAATGTGCCGAAGATACTCCACTTCATCCTAGCCAAAAGTACAATTGGATTTTATTAGATAGAGATGACTATTAGAGAGAAGTTTCAGTGTGAGCTCTAGATGTTAGAGATGCTTAGACCATGTTTTACTATAGATGAGGATATTATCGAAGAAGACCAAAATGAATTTATGTGGGTATGGATAAAATATTTTATTCATAAATTTGCTTAGAGTGTTAAATGAGTATAAGTGAGGCCAAATAGAATGACCAAAACCTCATATTGGTTGTCATGCATACAAAAAGCTATCTTACGAATATCATCCTCATGAAGTTAGATCCGGTGATATCTAGAGCAAAGATCCAACTTGGATAAAAAATGAGCACCATGAAGTTCATCAAAAAGCTCATCAATAACAAGGATTGGGAACCTATCCTTTATTGTGATATGATTAAGTGCTTATAATTCAATGCATAGGCACCATGACCCATCTTTTTTTTAGATAAGGAGAACTGTGGAAGAATATGGGCTAGTATTGGGGTGAATAATGCCTTCTTGAATAAGTCTCGAATGAGCATATCGATCTTGGTCTTTTGTTGAAATGGGTAGTGGTAGGGCTAGATGTTGGGAGGAACGCTTCAAGGATAGAGATGAATATGGTAATCCTATGGTCATGAAGATGTAAATCCCATTGGTTTGGGAAAGACACATACATACATATGCATAAATTTTTGTAGATCAAAAAGATTAGTGGAGACCGTTGATGATTACATTTGAATGGAATGGAGCTGGGAAATGATGCCATGTGAATTATTCTTAAGAATATTTTCCATGTGATGTGAACTAATGATGCTGATAGACCCTAGGTTTAAGCCTTTCAATGTGTGTTTTTTCCAATTGTCTAAAAATTACATCCAAATTTTAGAAAAATGTTATAAGATGGGTCCAAGTGTGTGTAATCATTGGGCTCTCAAAATAACATCACATCTGCCTAAGGGAAATGAAAACATGTTAGAGTAAAATTTATAATCTCCAATAGAGATACACACATTGTGATACTTCCCTTTTCAAGGCAATGTACCCCCATTGAAAATCATGACATCAAATTTGGAGCAAGGATGGACAAAACAATCTACCTATTTGGTGATTTGAGGGTCAATAAAGTTATGAGTAATATCAAAATCAATGAGTATTATGAGAGGGATCTTATTGAAGTAATTCTTGACATGCATGGTTTGTGGGGTGGTGATCTCTATTTTTGTATAAAGAGAGATCTCTAGTTGTTCTTCTTAAGAAACAAATTCCACAATCAGTTAAGTTTTTTTAGATCATTTGTTGTATCTTGAACATCTTCAAAAACTTTATTTTTAGGTGGAGAGGTCACATCCAGTAGGTAGATATTTTTATTGACACATCAATGTACCTAAGTGAATTTTTCATCTCAATTATAACATAGTGATTTTTCTCTACATTCACACATCTCTACTTCGGTCAAATGCTTGATAAGAGTGGTTCTAGGGGTTGGCATTGTGTGAGATCATTATGGAGTTATGTTTCTAAATGAAGCAAAATTATATTGAATCATTATTGAGCTATGATCTTTTCCTCTACTAACTTATCGCAACCTAGGGCTTCTACCATTGTGTTGGGATGAAACATTTTAATCTTTGTTCAAATTTCATCCTTCAGTCTATTGACAAAGAAACTCTTAAAGAATTCATTAAATAATCCCTCTATGGGATTAGTGAGTTTTTTAAATTTTGTTTTATATTCTGTCATGGTTCCTTTGTGGTAAATTTTAGTGAGTGCTCTAGTGAAGTCATCAAAAGCACTACGGCCAAACCATTACAAAATGAGTGTGAAAAAATTGATCCATATTAGCTCATCATGAACCTTGATATACCAATGATACCATTAAAGGGATTCATGTTCCAAGTGAAAGGATGCAAGGGGGACTTTGTTGGCATCAAAATTATTATGAAGACTAAAATATTGTTTTTCCCAATAGATCCATCTAGTTAGATCTACACCATTGAATCTAGGAAAATCAAGCCTTAGCACACAAAAATTGCTATAAGAAGAAAATCCACTATCTAAAGAGGACTCTAGCTATTGTTTGTTGTTTAAGGTGGCATGTTAAAGATTGAGGTTGAGAATGTTTTCATAATATCTTTTGATTTGGGGTTTAAGGGTGGTAATTTCATACTCCATGTTTTTTTCTCTTGTTTGGGTTACTACCATGGCTAGAATTATATATATATATATATATATTATATATATATATGTATATATATGTAGATATATATGTCTATATATATATGTATATATATATATGTATATGTGTGTATATATATATATATGTATATGTAATATGTATATGTATATGTATATGTATATACATATATATATATATATATATATATATATATATGTATATGTATATGTATATACATATATATATATATATATACATATACACACACACACACACACATATATATATATATATATATAATATACATATACATATACATATATATATACATATACATATATATATATATATACATATACATATATATATATATATATATACATATACATATATATATATTTATATATATATTTATATATATAATTCTAGCCATGGTAGTAACCCAAACAAGAGAAAAAAACATGGAGTATGAAATTACCACCCTTAAACCCCAAATCAAAGATATTATGAAAACATTCTCAACCTCAATCTTTAACATGCCACCTTAGACAACAAACAATAGCTAGAGTCCTCTTTAGATAGTGGATTTTCTTCTTATAGCAATTTTTGTGTGCTAAGGCTTGATTTTCCTAGATTCAATGGTGTAGATCTAACTAGATGGATCTATTGGGAAAAACAATATTTTAGTCTTCATAATAATTTTGATGCCAACAAAGTCCCCCTTGCATCCTTTCACTTGGAACATTAATCCATTTAATGGTATCATTGGTATATCAAGGTTCATGATGAGCTAATATGGATCAATTTTTTCACACTCATTTTGTAATGGTTTGGCCATAGTGCTTTTGATGACTTCACTAGAGCACTCACTAAAATTTACCACAAAGGATCCATGACAGAATATAAAACAAAATTTAAAAAACTCACTAATCCATAGAGGGATTATTTAATGAATTCTTTAAGAGTTTCTTTGTCAATAGACTGAAGGATGAAATTTGAACAAAGATTAAAATGTTTCATCCCAACACAATGGTAGAAGCCCTAGGTTGCGATAAGTTTAGTAGAGGAAAAGATCATAGCTCAATAATGATTCAATATAATTTTGCTTCATTTAGAAATATAACTCCATAATGATCTCACACAATGCCAACCCCTAGAACCACTCTTATCAATCATTTGACCGAAGTAGAGATGTGTGAATGTAGAGAAAAATCACTATGTTATAATTGAGATGAAAAATTCACTTAGGTACATTGATGTGTCAATAAAAATCTCTACCTACTGGATGTGACCTCTCCACCTAAAAATAAAGTTTTTGAAGATGTTCAAGATACAACAAATGATCTAAAAAAACTTAACTGATTGTGGAATCTATTTCTTAAGAAGAACAACTAGAGATCTCTCTTTATGCAAAAATAGAGGTCACCACCCCACAAACCATGCATGTCAAGAATTACTTCAATAAGATCCCTCTCATAATACTCATTAATTTTGATATTACTCATAACTTTATTGACCCTCAAATCACCAAATAGGTAGATTGTTTTGTCCATCCTTGCTCCAAATTTGATGTCATGATTTTCAATGGGGGTACATTGCCTTGAAAAGGGAAGTATCACAATGTGTGTATCTCTATTGGAGATTAATATAATTTTTTACTCTAACATGTTTTCATCTCCCTTAGGTAGATGTGATGTTATTTTGAGAGCCTAATGATTACACACACTTGGACCCATCTTATAACATTTTGCTAACATTTGGATGTAATTTTTAGACAATTGGAAAAAACACACATTGAAAGGCTTAAACCTAGGGTCTATCAGCATCATTAGTTCACATCACATGGAAAATATTCTTAAGAATAATTCACATGGCATCATTTCCCAGCTCCATTCCATTCAAATGTAACCATCAATGGTCTCCACTAATCTTTCTGATCTACAAACATTTATGCATATGTATGTATGTGTCTTTCCCAAACCAATGGGATTTACATCTTCATGACCATAGGATTACCATATTCATCTCTATCCTTGAAGCATTCCTCCCAACTCTAGCCCTACCACTACCCATTTCAGCAAAAGACCAAGATCGATATGCTCATTCGAGACTTATTGTACTCCTCACAATGAATTTTGAGGCTTACACCCAAGCAATTCCCATAGTTATGTGGACAAGTATTTACCCTGATCTAAAATAGATTATTGTGATACAAAAAAATAATTAAATGAATTATGTAGTGGAACAAAAAAACACTTTTGAGAAAAAATATTTGGCCCTATAAAGCACTCTGATACCAAATAAAAGGATACTCCTACAAAACATTAATGAAAATGCACAAAATAATATATTTATTTAATTAAAATGCATGAAATAAAAGATTTATTTTATTTGAATAAAAATTGAATGGATTATATTGATCATAGGCCACTTTGAGTGGGTAACCTCATTTAAGCAAGATCAATACAATAAATTCATAGATGCCTTTATTGGCATCAACACTTATACACTGAGTCTAATCTAATCAACTACTACTTATCACAAATGTGGGATAAAAAAAATGCTCATGGGATGACTTACAAAGCATATATGTCTAAAATAACTAATATACTAACAAATTAAAGAGAATGGGTAGCACAGGTTCTAAACATTTTATTTCTAGAATAACCTTCTTGGAAACTACAAACTTTTAACCATTTATTCTACTTGTATACCTACTACCTTCTTATTTCATCCATGATAAATCCTCATTAATTCCTCACACTATATATTTACATTTCCCAGGTTCCTCACTCTCTCTCTCCTCACTACACACTTCTATTTGTTGTCTCCTTTCATCCAAATAATCAATACCACTACCACTCCTAATCATAGCTTCCTAAAATACACTCTATTTTTTCCATCTCCTTTGTTGTCAAAAATCTCTTTCTATCTTTAAAATATTATTTTGTTCCTTTTCCTCTAGATTCTCCATGTTGGACTCTAGTTTAAGTTCCATATTTTAATCTTTTACTCATTCTCCCTTATGTCTCACACATCCCCATGGTACCCAAAGTGACTAATCCATATGGAAAGGAATATGTACCATCACTTTCTTCATATCCAACATCTTAATGAGAGTAGGAAGTTAAAACAAGAATTTTACATTTATCCCTCTCATAAATAGATCCTTTGCCTCTTTAAATGCTACGTAGGCTTATATTACAAACTTTGTGATATACACATCAATGGTAGTGTTTCACTAAAATTTATCTATTTCATGTCTAAAGAAAAATATAGAAGAATGATAGGGATAAGTGATTAGAATGAACCAAAATTGGTTTTCTCTTTATATCCAACCATTGTCAGTACTTCTCTTTGGCTAGGGAGGACTACCAATAAGTAATAAAGCACTACCAAAAAATGTTTGTTAGTAGATAAATTAGTGGGCTGCCAAGCTATGCGCTTATTCCAGGAAGTGTGGAACTTACTTAGAGATGATAGCCCACTTTTAAGAGACAAAAGAGTAATTAAAAACTTAAAGAGAGGCAAAGAAAGAGTAAAAGAGAGATAATGTACCATTATTTGCAACTTGAAGGTAGCAAAAAGTAACATAGTGCAGGTGGTATGTTATATTTGTATTTTGGATGTTTTTTGGGTAGGTTTTAAAAGGTTAGGAAATCCATAGTTGCCAAAATCAGTTAGGAAGTGATTGATATTAGTTATGCTACTAAGGCTGGTGGGTGAAGGTGATTGATGTCTATTAGGCTATTGAGGTTGGTAGGGCCAATAATTGCCTAGTAGCTTACAAAAGGCTTTTTTGAGTCTAAGAAATGGTTTTGATCAACTCTGAGAGGTTGGGGAGAGTTATGAGAGAGAAAGTATGGTTTAGATGGATCTGGTCAAAGGTTTGGTGTGTCAAGTCAAGGGGAAACAAGTAAGGAATATTTATAACTCCCTCACAGGGGTTCGGTCAAGAATGTGTAAAGTAATAAAGAGTAGATGTAAAGTGATAGAAAAATAATTGCTTAAAAGACCTAAAGAAAAAGTTATATACTTAGTTTTATTGTGACTAAATGATAAGTGCTAGATGGATGGCTCCTATCAGGTAGTCCGAACTGATGCCTCAAATGGAGAAAATAATTAGGTGTTGTTGGTTCTCAAGAGATTACTTCCTGATTTGGGTTGACTTATGCAAGATAACAATAACCCAAGATGCCAAAAGTTGAATGTTAAAATCTTAGATGCAAAGAAGAGTGCATTTTATTGATTTCTATTGACCTAAACATAAGGTTGGAGTTCACCTTATATAACTGATGTCGATAATCCCATCAACATCGATCATGGGATGACTGATGTTAGTATCTTTAGAATAGGTAAAACTACTATTTTTGTCTAGTTTTTTGTTGTTCCTCTTAATAAGTGTGGCATCCATTATAAAATGGTAAAAATAGGAGTTTAATAAGGATTTATTTGTTAAAGATTTAATTTTGAGGTGAGAATAAGTCTTGGGTAGTTAGAATAAGGGGACTGAGTCTTGAGGTGACTCATTAGGTGAGAATCAATCTTAGGATGAGGTGGCTAGGTAAGGTGGCATAAGGGGTTTCTAATTAACTTAATTAAGTATTTTAAATTAATTAAATGTGTGAGGGGTAAAATCATGGGTTAGGGAGGCTAATCATTATTATTGAAAAATGGGCTAAAGTAAGGTTTTAACACAAGGAGTTATGCACATGTGTGTGACTTGATTTTGGTGTCCACAATTTCCCATTTGTCTTTTAATTTGAATTGAGAAGTTACAAAACAAAAATAGGAGTTAAATGATTCAAGTATTGGATGAGGTATCCCCCCCTCAAAATGGGAATTAATGGCGGAAAAAATAAAATTAGGTACCAATTGGATAAGAAGTGAATTGGGTGAGTGGAGGAGAATGTGGTGTCATTGTTTGTGCATATACTACTATGAGTTATAGTCAATGAAGTCAAGAATAGGTTATGTTGAGGAAGACCTGAATAGAAATAACCAAAGAATAGCTTGTAAGTGATAGATGATAAGGTCAAAACAATCAAAGTTGTAGCTCAATGGGTCTATGTGTGTCAAGTATCTAAGGTAGGAATTTCCCTAGGAAACACAAAAATGATATAAGTGATAGGATGAGCTTGGCAGCCATCCTAAACACCTAATATACATGCATGTGTACAATATTCAACTATAGCAAAATAGCATAAGTGTGAAGACAAGCAATGTAAGGGTTGTTTAAAAGGGTCAATGAGTGAGGACATATTCATGATCTCCAAGTAAAGTCATCATGGGTGGAGATTTAAGTGATCTTTAAGGGTGGTTGGCATGGTTTGGGAGATATATGTGATCTCCAAGTTGGTAGTCATGGTTAGGGAGATATATGTTATCACCAAATTACTCTAGTTATGGGTAAAGTCTAAAGATTTGTAGTTGTTGGTGGAAATTCTATTGTAAAGGTGTCAACTTAAATAATGTTAGTAGTAAATATTACCAAAATCAGTGGCCTAGGGTAAGGTTATCGATATCGATGGTAATAAATGCTGATGTTATTGGATTAGGTTAAATATGTCAATGTCAGTGAGAGACTAAACCTAATAAAAGGGGGGTTTAGTGGCCCACCAAACTCATTTGAAAACATTTGATTGGAAAGAAAAAGAGCTATTAGAGAAATTGAGATGGAAAAGCTAAGAGGGGACCTAGTGGGAGGCATGCCACCACAAGAGCTAGTTGTGATAGCTCAGAGGAGATGGAAAGATGAGGTAAGAT
>JARHVA010005584.1:0-12500 GCA_037957365.1 Torreya grandis
CTCACCCATGGTTGTATTTTGAGAGTCAAGTATTCTTAGACTCCAATGACAACATTCCAATCAGCTAATTTAGGTAAGGGATCAAGATGATTATGACTTTAATAAACATGATGTGTGGGAATCCCACTACCACTTATTTTGAAAAAATCTAGGTGCTCTTGGTATATTTTATGGTTGAGAAGGAAATCACTCCTCCCATTGATGAGGTTGTTAGCACATGTTTGTGTAGGTAGATTTTTACAGTCAAGAAAAGGACTAGGAACTAACTCTACATTATGTCTTACTTATTAGATACCCTCCTTGCCACTATCAAGATCCCTAAATTTAGAGGATGGTCACCGGATGGGACATAGACAATGTCCCAATTCTACTCAAAGTTGCATATATTCAAGCACAAGGACCACATTCATTTCATCTATGACTGTGTCTATCCATCCTTGATTGAGGCCATAACTGGAAGCCCAATGGAAACAATTAGTAATTTGGTTAACAATTCCATTGAATACATCAATGACATATGGTTTTACCTAGATTTCATAATCATCAAGATTGAGTGGACCCAATACACCCTACTTAGGCTACGAATCTATGTGCCAAACAAGTTAGCTGAGCAATAGGTAACATACCATATATGTAATGGTATAGATGGTATGTGTAAAATCAATAGAAAGGAACTACTACATACCCTACCTATGACCATTGGTAGGACTATATTTTAGAAATGGGATAATATTCAGGGTGTTTCTAGACACATAACCGCTTTCAAACTACAACATGATGAACTAAGATAGTGGGATCCCTAAGGAAGAGTAATGGGGCACTTGAAATCAAAAATGATAAGTGTGACGTATGAATATATCCTAGTGTCTACGAATAAATATACATAAAGGCTTCATCCTTCATTGAAGTGTTATCAATATTAAGAAAGCATAACATTAAGCCAGAGGCTACGTTATTAAGAGAGCAAAAGCCAAGTGAAGATATATGGTAGATGTGACCCAGGCAGTACCATTTACTACTAGATCCATCTTCTAAACCCCCTTCAACATAACCATTGATAGAAACACAAATTCTTGAAGTACATATTGAATAGAGACCTGAAGAAAGGATACCTGGTGAGGTGGCATCATCTTTAACTGAGCCTAAAGAATCAGGATCACTAATTGAATTTATTGATATAGTGGCATTGGATCCTAAAAAAATAGTGGAAGATGCCCTGAAGACACTAGCTAGTGCCTATGAATTAGATGAAGAAGACAATAAAGCTAAAGAGATAGAGAAAGAGAAGGGGAAGAATTAGCATTAGACTTAGTCTATGTTGCTATCCCACTAAAGAGAAAAGTTGAGCTAGCTTTAGTTCCAGTAGGATAAGAAGCTTAAGTTGACCTTCACTCATCCTTTGAGTGAGGTCAACCTTTTCAGTGATGAAAATCCAAATCATGGTCCAACCATTCTTGAATGGTTTATATATGGTAAATTTTATAAGATTCATACTATGCACCATCCTTGGGCTATTACAAAAATCTATCAGCATCCATGTGCATGATGAGATCAAGCCATGGATTGTATCTATATAAAATAAAGAATAAACTATGATGGATTTCCCTGGTAAATCAATTGGGGGAAAACATGGAGATTATATCTCCAAAGGTAATTGAATATTTTTCTAGTGTCAAGTTTAACCCAACCAAAACTAGACTGCAAAGAGTCACTAAGAAGAAAGCCATAGTTGGGGGAGAAGAATTCACTTTTTAGAAAGTGGAACCATTTTTTGGATTGAATCTTGTTTAAGGATATATTCTAAGTGAAAACCCCATATTTGAGGAAAATGTGCTTGAATTATCTTAATCACAATCATCTCAGTTGTAGGTTTCCATCAAAGGCTTGTAGTAACAAAGGGAGAATATGTAATAATAGAAGAAAAATTTATAAAATCAAGTTGTATCATCAATTATTGATGCCATGATTAAGATGTTTGAACCATCCTTGTATGGCATGTTTGACACCTTAAAGTCAACAGGGTTTAGAAAAAATGTATTGAGCTAATAGGATACAATAGAAAAAGGATTAGTCACCCAGTGATAAAATTTAGAATATAAAATAAAGGAATTAGTCAACATCTTGGTATAGGATCAAATCCCTAGTTTCAAGAACATCAAACTATCTCACTTGAATATGGCCATGGGATTGATGATAGACAAGATCAAGTTTTTTAGTATATGGTTCAAGAGCTTGGAAAGACTCCTTGGAGATGATAAGGAGCTATTAGATAGGATATAACAATTCTTGGGGATCATGATTGTTAAACCAAAAATTCTCAACCCCATGGTCCTCATAATAGATTAATAATTCAAGCACATGATCACCTTGGTCATGCAGGAAGTAAAGAGCAAAAGCCAAGGCAAATCTGGGATAGACAACAGTAGGGTCATATACATGATCCTAACAACAGAAGAAATGATTGTTGAGGTAGGGATCATTAAGGAGGCCTTAGGAAGAAATGATAGGGACCTTGGAGACCTAGATAATTAGGAAGATGAGTTTTTCCAAGAACCAGTGTTTAATTTGAAGCTTATTGATGAGAAACATCAAAAGGTAGTAGAGCTAATACAATAGAAATAGGGGACTTCATCAACATAAGGATCCCAAGGCAAAGTTAGTTAAGGATATTCTTTTTGTATAAGCTTTGTAATATTTCAAAAAATAGGATATTATTTTAATAAGCCATGCCCAACTTGTAAACACATTGCCTATTGGTCAATCCACTTGGGAAAGTTTAGTGTAATGTAATATGTTTCATTATTGTAGAAACATTTTTGAAGCTAACTTCCAAGACTCAAGTTTTCATGCATTTTTCATTATTTAATTTTTATTTTTGATAATTTAATATTGATTTCAACTTTATAATTTCCCTATATACATTTAAAATTGATCATGTCAATCTCCACCACACTCAAACAAGCTCCTAGTTTAGCGTTTGTTAACTCTAAGTCATAACTTATTCTTATTCCTTACAAGTATGTCAATTTTATTTGAATTTTTAATACAAATATTAAATTATATATTGAATCTTAAAATATTTAATATATCTGCAATCAACCTTATATTATTTTGAAGAACTTAACCTCAATTTGTAGTAATCTTTTGCTCATTTGCACAAGTTGGAGAAAGGAGCTCATGAGTGTGAAACCAGTAATTTGTTGTTCATGATAAACCATGCATAGTTAAAATATATTATTCCTCCTAATTTTATTTATTTTTCCATTTTATTTTAATCTCCTCTTTATGAAGAGTTTTAAGATCATCATTGAGTGACATATCAAGGAGCTAGTTACCTGAGGATTAAACATTTTCCTCAACTAATTCTTCTTCACTTAATATCATATTTGGTCATGTTGAAGGATTATTTTATTATGTATTTAATATATTATATTATATTTTTTCTTATTTATTATAATAATTTTTTATTTTAAATTTGATTCACAAAAACTTTGAAAAAAAATGTTTCTTCTTTGTTTCCTTATATTAAAAAACTAGTTTCATCTTACTTTCATTCACACATTATAAATATTAAAGAGTAGTAATATTTAAATTATATATATGATATATATTATAATATTAAAATTATATAAAACCAATCAACACCATTTTATTTCAGTTTTCATAGCACATATTCACATACACAAAAAAAATACTAACAAACCTACATGCACAAAAACTAGGAAACCAAAGAAAATTTACATAGAAAATCTGTTTGTTTATTTGCACAGTAGAGAAAGTATTTATAGTTTATATATAATAATTTTATATTTTCATTAAACTATTAAAATATCATTTAATTACATATAAAACAATCGAAATGCTAAATAACTAGCACACTAGCTTGTATAGATAGACTAGATCTTGAAAACTTAGAGATTGTATTTGCACACATAAAATCCGAATTTTGGTTCTAGTTTTACATTTGTGTAGTCAAGATTAAAAGTGTTATTATGTTTTAATTTTAACTAAATTGAAAATAAAAATAAATAAAAACATCCATTGTATTGCATGTAGGTGAAAGTTTACATTCTCAAAAATAAAACAAAAGTTAAAAATCAGCAGCTCCATTGTTAGTTGAATTTTTTGTATTAGCTTGTATTGAATTTATAAAATATCAAGAAAATAATTTTAAAAAAATATTATATTCTTTTATTTTATTTCCTAGAAATTTTATTTTAGTAAGCAGTGTAGTTTTTTTCAATTTTTAAATCCTTATCAAAAAATTAAAACAAGCAAAACTCAAAAATCTTATACAAACAAAAACAAGTCTAAAAAACCAAATTGAAATAATAAAATACACTTAAAAATCCTAACAAGGTTCCCTCACTCTTGGATGATGCTTCTTGAACAAGTTAATCTCAATAGAGTAAGATATTTCCCTAGAGTATATGTTCCTATGCCAACAGACAACATGCAATGTGACATTAACTCAAAACTTAGAATAGAATTTTTCCATTCCACTCTCATCCAAAACCTTATTATTGAAAAACTTAACATTGTTTACAATTAAAAATACCCAATAGAATCCTTAATAGTGAGACCCATTTGCATCATAGCACGACAAGCCTACAACCTCCATAAATCTAGATTTGAGGCTCCCCTTTTCTATTATTTATCCTTGAGTCTAACCTCATCATATCTCATTTTATTTATGGATGAAATAGACTAGTCATATCCAACCCAATAGATTCAACCAAATCTCAAGGTTTTTCAATTGGCAACCTTTTCAATTTTCCTAAGCCTAGTAATCACCAAGAACTTTGTTACCTTGTCCTTATCCATTCTAAGGATTAATATAAGTCTATATCTTCCTATTTCAATGGTTTAAATGAGAAGTATCATGTAGGTGAGATTTTTTGGTATAATTGTGAGCACCCTCTTCCATCTGTCACTCAAGACCTTCCTCTTATACCTCAACCTAACCAACTAGATATTCCATCCCTTCCCATTCAAATCCTTCATTTTCATCATCCCAACCAACTAAATCATTATACCACTCATCCCATTATATTTATAGTGGTTGTCTTGTCTAGGCCTCAAGAAGTCATGTACACAAAGTATAAGCATATTCATTATACTAGTAATACTGAACATAAAATTTTCATTATACTAGTATTAAAGATACTGAGATATAAAATATATTTGATTATCTCAGCCATTAAAGCTACTAAGATACTAAATACACATTAATACAATACATTACATTGATTAAATACCTGACAAAAATCACCTACAGAAATGATAGTGAAAAATGGGGTCAATGCTTCCACCACCAATGCCACAGTCCACCTTAAGCTTAGTCAATAAAATAATATTTTTTTACCTTCAAAAGGGAGAGAAAAACTAAGATAAAATAATTGAAAGAGAAAAATATTAACTTAACCCTAATTTCAAAGCATGTGGGAATTTTTAATTCTATAATAATTTAAAAGTTTAATGAAGTAAAAGCATCATCATGGATCTTTGGAAACAATGGTAATTATTTAGAAATAGAAGGCTCTTGCATAATAATTAGAGTTTCATACATATTTTTTGAAGATGTAGCATAAGAAATTTGTCTTTAAATAGAGATTTATTGAGATAATAAATATATTTCATTATCTTGGCCATTTTATTATTTCGACCATTAAAGCTACTAAGATACTAAATATACAGTAAAACAATATATTACATAGAATAAATACCTAACAAGAAGTACCTAGAAAAATGACAGTGAAAAATGGGGTCAATGCTTCCACCACTAATGTCACAGTTCACCTCAGTTTAGTCAATAAAATAATATTTTTTCCTTTAAAAGGGAGAGAGAGAAATTCAAAGGAAATAATGGAAAGAGAAAAAGATAAACTTAACCCTAATTTTGAAGTGCACAAGAATTTTTAATTCTATAATAATTTAAAATTTTATAAAAGTAAAGTATCATCATGGAACTTTGGAAATGATGGTAATGATTTATAAATAATAGGTTCTTGCATAATAAGTTGGGTGTCATCCATATTTTTTGAAGATGTAACATACGCAAATTGTCTAATAGGGATTTGACTCCTTAATTTCTAGCCTCTCCCCCACCCCCTCTCCTCCACCCCCAAAATACCTTAGAGATAATTCAACTCACCAATTCAAATACTTGTGAGGGTGAGTCACCTTTTTTGAACTTACAAACTAATATTTGGAGACGAATTTGACCCCAAAATGATAATTAAAATAAGTGACACAAAATCATACCTACTAATTCAAAGACCTCTTGGGAAAATATTTTGTGTGCTTATCTAAATTATGGTTATGTGATGGAAGTTGCAGTCTACCTTAGAACACTTAAGTCTATATATAGTATTTCTATATATAGACTTTTCATTTATAGATTCAGTATCTAAATGTAGATTTGTATAATATAAGGAATTTCATTCCAATAAGATAACAACAAACTCATCACAATAAATTACACTTGATAAGTCTCCTACCATGGGTTTTGGATGACATCTAAGGGATCATCAAAATTAGAAATGTTTAATAATCTGATACAATACCATACTACAATAAAAATTAAAGAAGTTAAAATATGGAAATACAAGTAAAATCATCATCATGGAACTTTAGAAACCGATGGTCATGATTGAGAAATAATTATTAGGATCTTGCATAATAAGTGGAGTTTCCTCCACATTTTTTGAAGATGTAACATTATTAATCATTAGGAAAAACAAGTGGTGGTGGTATAAAAGTAGACATGCAAATTGGAATATATGGTGTATTTAGAACATGTATGTCCACTTCAAATTTTTATCATATTTATAAACCTGAAATTCTTCTTGGTCGCTTCAAATTTTTTTAGCACCATTATAACAAAACTAATTTCTTCATTACAATCACCAAGACAAAAACCTGATCACCCACAACTATGCTCCTTGTCTAGTTAATATAGGTGCCCCATGATCAGAACCAAGGGAGATGCAATTTTGATGTAGAGATTGTGCTAATGATTTATAAATAATAGGCTCTTGCATAATAAGTGGAGTTACATCCATATTTTCTAAATATGTAACATAAGCAAATTGTCTAATAGGGATTTGACTCCTTAATTTTTAGCCCCCCTAGGAATACCCTTGAGATAATTTAATTCAAAAATTTAAATACCTGTGAGGGTGAGTTACCTTTCTTGAAATTAAAAAGTAATATTTGGAGATGAATTTGACCTCAAAATGGTAATTAAAATAAGTGACACAAAAGCATACCTAGTAACTCAAATATCTCTTCGGAAAAGACTTTGTGTGATTATCTAAATTATGGTTATGTGAAGGCATAAGTAGTCTACCTCAGAATACTTAAGTCTATATATAGTATTTCTATATATAGACTTTTCATTTATAGATTGTATCTAAATTTAGATTGTATAATTTAGGGAATTTTATTCCAATAAAATAGCAATAGACTCATCACAACAAATTACACTTGATGGGTCTCCTACAAAGAGTTTTGGATCACATCTAAGGGATCATCATAGTTAAAAAATGTTCAATAATCCACTACAAGATCATAGTACAATGAAAATTATAGAATTTAAAATATTTAAATAGATTTAAAATTATCATCATGGAAACTTTGAACTAATGGTAATGATTTAAAAATAATTATTCAGCTCTTGCATAATAAGTGGAGTTTCATCCACATTTTTAAAGATGTAACATTATTAATTATTAGGATAAAAAAGTGGTGGTGGTATAATAGTAGGCATACACATTGGAAGAGATGGTGTCTTTTGAACATATATGCCCACTTCAAATTTTTATCATATTTCTAAACCCAAAATTATTCTTGTTCACTTCTATTTTTTTAGTGGCATTATAACAAAAGTAATTTTTCCATTACAATCACCAAGACAAAACTTGATCACCCACAACTATGTTTTTTATCTAGTGAATATAGATGCCCCTGGCCAAAACCAAGGGAGTTACAATTTTGACGTAGAGATTGTGATAATGATTTATAAATAATATGCCCTTGCATAATAAGTGGAGTTTCATCCACCTTTTTTTAAGATGTAACATAAGAAAATTGTCTAATAGGGATTTGACTCCTTAATTTTTAGCCCCCACCTAGGAATACCTTTGAGATAATATAATTCACCAATTAAAATACATAAAAGGTTGAGTCACCTTTCTTGAACTTACAAACTAATATTTGGAGATGAATTCAACCCCAAAATGGTAAATAAAATAAGTGACACAAAATCATACCTAGTAACTGAAAGACCTCTTGGAAAATGATTTTGTGTGCTTACCTAAATTATAGGTATGTGAGGACATAAACATTATACGTCGAAACACTTAAGTCTATATATAGTATTTCTATATATAGACTTTCTATTTATAGATTCATTATCTAAATGTAAAATTGTATAATTTATGAAAATTCATTCTAATAAGATAGCAACAAACTCATCACAACAAATTACACTTGATGGGTCTCCTACCATGGGTTTTGGATCACATCTAGGGGATTATAAAAATTAGAAAATGTTCAATAATCTACTACAAGACCATAGTACAATGAAAATTATAGAAGTTCAAATATGGAAATATAAGTAAAATTATCATCATCAAACTTTGGAATTAATGTTAATGATTTAGAAATAATTATTATGCTCTTGCATAATAAGTGGAGTTTCATCCACATTTTTTGAAGATGTAACATTATTAATTACTAGGAGAAACAAGTGGTGGTGGTATAATATTAGGTGTGCACATTAGATTAGATGGTGTCTTTTGAACATATATATCCACTTCAAATTTTTATCATATTTCTAAACCCAAAATTATTCTTGGTCACTTCTAATTTTTTTAGCACATTGTAACAAAAGAAATTTATCCATTGTAATCACCAAGATAAAACCTAATCAACCACAACTATTTTCCTTATCCAGTGAATAAAGATGCCCCCTGATCGAAACCAATGGAGTTATAATTTTGACATAGAGATTGTGTTAATGATTTATAAATAATAGGCTCTTGCATAATAGGTGGAGTTTCATCCACATTTTTTGAATATGTAACATAATAAAATTGTCTAATAAGGATTTAAATCAATTTTTAGCCCCCCACCCCAAAATACTTTTGAGATAATTTAATTCGCCAATTCAAATACGTGTGAGGGCAAGTCATCTTTCTTGAACTTACAAACTAATATTTGGAGATGAATTCAACCCCAAAATGGTAATTAAAATAAGTGACACAAAATCATACCTAGTAACTCAAAGATCTCTTGGGAAAGAATTTTGTGTGATTATCTAAATTATGGTTATGTGAGGGCATAAGCAATCTAACTCAGAACACTTAAGTCTATATATAGTATTTCTATATATAGACTTTATATTTATAGATTGTATCTAAATGTAGATTTGTATAATTTAGGGAATTTCATTCTAATAAAATAGAAAGACTTGTTTTAACAAATTACACTTGATGGGTCTCCTACCATGCATCTTGGATCACATCTAGAAGACCATCAAAATTAGAAAATGTTTAATAATTCACTACAAGACCATAGTACAATAAAAATTATAGAATTTAAAATATAGAAATAGAAGTAAAATTATCATCATCAAACTTTAGAACTGGTGGTAATGATTTATAAATAATTATTAGGCTCTCGCATAATAAGTAGAGTTTCATCCACATTTTTTGAAGATATATCATTATTAATTATTAGGAGAAATAAGTGGTGGTAGTATAATAGTAGGCATACACATTGGATTAGATAGTGTCTTTCAAACATATATGTCCACTTCAAATTTTTATCATATTTCTAAATCCAAAATTATTCTTGGTCACTTCTAATTTTTTAGTACCATTGTAACGAAAGCAATTTCTCCATTGTAATCACTAAGATAAAACCTGATCACCCACAACTATGCTCCTTATCTAGTGAATATAGATGCCCCCTGATCAAAACCAAGGGAGTTACAATTTTGATTTAAATATTATGCTAATGATTCAGAAATAATAGGCTCTTGCATAATAAGTGGAGTTTCATCCTCATTTTTTGAAGATGTAAAATAAAAAAAATGTCTAATAGGGCTTTAACTACTTAATTTTTAGCCCCCCCTAAGAAAAACTTTTTAGATAATATAATTCACCAATTCAAATACCTATAAGGGTGAGTCACCTTTCTTGAACTTAAAAACTAATATTTAGAGATGAATTCAAGCCAAAAATTGTAATTAAAATAAGTAACACAAAATCATACCTAGTAACTCAAAGACCTCTTGTGAAAGGATTTTGTGTGCTTATCTAAATTATGGTTATGTGAGATCATAAGCAGCCTACCTTAGAACACTTAAGTCTATATATATTGTTTCTATATATAGACTTGATATTTATAGATTGTATCTAAATTTAGATATTTATAATCTAGGGGATTTCATTCCAATAAGATAGCATCAGACCCATCGCAAAAAGTTAAATTTGATAGGTCTCCTACCATGGGTTTTGGATCACATCTAGGAGATCATCAAAATTAGAAAATGTTTAATAATCCACTACAAGACCATAGTACAATGAAAATTATAGAATTTCAAATATAAAAATAGAAGTAAAATTCTTATCATGAAACTTTGAAATTGATGGTAATGATTTAGAAATAATTATTAGGCTCTTGCATAATAAGTGGAGTTTCATCCACATTTTTTGAAGATGTAACACTATCAATTATGAGGAGAAACAAGTGGTAGTAGTATATTATTAGGCATGCACATTAGAATAGATGGAGTCTTTTGAATATATATGTTTGTTTCAAATTTATATCATATTTCTAAACCCAAAATTCTTGTTGGTTATTTTTAATTTTTTTAGTGTCATTATAATAAAATTAATTTCTCCATTATAATCACCAAGCCAAAACTTAATCACCCATAATTTTTCTCTTTATCCAGCAAATATAGATTCCCCTGATTGAAACCAAGGGAGTTACAATTTTGATGTAGAGATTGTGCTAATGATTTATAAATAATAGGCTCTTTCATAATAAGTGGAGTTTCATCCACATTTTTTGAAGATGTAACATAAGAAAATTGTCTAATAGGGATTTACCTCCTTAATTTTTAGTGACCCCCATGAGTACCTTTGAGATAATTTAATTCAATAATTCAAATACCTGTTAGGGTGAGTTGCCTTTCTTGAACTTACAAACTAATATTTGGAGATGAATTCGACCCCAAAATGGTAATTAATATAAGTGACACAAAATCATACCCAATAACTCAAAGACCTCTTAAGAAAGGATTTTGTGTGATTATCTAAATTATGGTAATGTGAGGGCATAAAAAGTCTACCTCAAAACACTTAAGTCTATATATATTATTTCTATATATATACTTTCCATTTATAGATTGTATCTAAATGTAGATTTATAGAATTTATAGAATTTTTTTTCAATAAAATAACAACAAAATCATCGCAACAAATTACACTTGATGGGTCTCCTACCATGGGTTTAAGATCACATCCAAGGGATCATCATAATTAGAAAATATTCAATAATCTATTATAAGACCATAGTACAATGAAAATTATAGAAGCTCAAATATGGAAATAGAACTATAATTATCATCATGGAACTTTGAAACTGATGGTAATGATTTAGAAATAATTATTAGACTCTTGCATAATAAGTGGAGTTTCATCCACATTTTTTGAAGATGTAATATTATTAATTATTAGGAGAAACAAGTGGTGGTGGTATAATAGTAGGCATACACATTAGAATAAATGGTGTCTTGCAAACATATATGTCTACTTAAATAATTTATCATATTTTTAAACCCAAAATTCTTCTTGGTTGCTTCTAATTTTTTTAACACCATTATAACAAAAGCAATTTATCCATTGTAATCACCAACATAAAACTAGATCACCCACAATTTTGATCCTTATCCAATGAATATAGATGCCCACTGATTCAATTTAAGGGAGTTGCAATTTTTACATAGATATTGTGCTAATGATTTAGAAATAATAGGATCTTAGATAATAAGTAGAGTTGTATCCACATTTTTTGAAGATTTAATATAAGCAAATTATCTAATAGGGATTTGACTCCTTAATTTTTATCCTCCCTAAGAATACTTTTGAGATAATTCAATTCACCAATTCAAATACCTATGAGGGCAAGTCACCTTTATTGAACTTACAAACTAATATTTGGAGATGAATTTGACCCCAAAATTGTAATTAAAATAAGTGACACAAAATCATACCCAGAAACTCAAAGACCTCTTGGGAAAGAATTTTGTGTGGTTATCTAAATTATGTTTATGTGAGGGCATAAGTAGTCTACCTTAGAACACATTAATATCTCTAAATAAAGTATTTATATATATAAAATTTTCATTTATAGATTGTATCTAAATGTAGATTTGTAATAATTTAGGGAATTTCATTCTAACAAGATAGCAACAGACTTGTTGC
>JARHVA010005584.1:617500-785000 GCA_037957365.1 Torreya grandis
CATTCTTAATTTTGGGGACATTGTTGGATGGTGAAACTTGATCTTATTTTAATGTGACTATGGGGGGGGGGGTAACACCCCCCACTAGGGTCACCATAGGGGTCTAGGGGGTGGCGACCATACTTGGATCCCCCTCTAGTGGGGGTTCAGGGGAAACGCCCCCAAAGTAATTTTTGAAAAAAAATGCATTATAAAATATTGTAATTTTATAGTAAATTTTAGACCATTCACTATTAGGTCATATATCTAAAGATAGAAATTATGTTTGTGCATTTTTTACCTAATATGCAACCCTCCTTTGATATGAGGGAATTTTTATCATAATAGTATATTGTGTGTGAGTGAATAAGATATTTCAGTGGTTGTATTGCAGGTTTTTCTCTTCATTTATTGGACTGAATAATAAGAAGGATTGGTTGTTTCTATGTGGATGTAGTCCATATTGGGTGAACCACATTAAATTTGTGTCTCTATTGTGTTTTATTTTCTACATTTTATTTCCATCTTTAATTAATTAATTTTTATCTATGTTTTATATTCCTAACAATTGGTATTAGAGCTAAAAGTTTATTTGGTAGATAAAATCATAGGAAAATATGGTTCTTGGTTTGAGTGGGAGAAATGACAAAAAAAGGAAAGCTTAAGGTCAAGAAGTTTAACGACCAAAACTACCAGCTATGGAAGATGAAAATAGAGGAATACCTATATTAGAATGATATTTTCCTAATATTGGGTGGAATAACAAAGAAGATGATGACTATGAAGGATGAAGATTGGGAGGTTTTTGACATAAAATCACTAAGAATAATATGGTTATGCAGAATAATATGGTTGTGCCTAGTAGTGTCAGTGGCCTTCAATAGTTCAAAAAAAAAAAGATTATAGAGGATGTGATAAAGGTATTGGATAGAGTATATGAAAAACCCTTAGCGTCAAACAAGGTATTTCTTATGAAGCATTTATTTAATTTAAAAATGTTAGAAGGTGGGTTTGTCACTAACCATTTAAATGAATTTGACATGGTCATAAATCAATTAATCTCTATAAGAGTAAATTTTGATGATGAGGTTAGTGATATTTTGATTCTATGCTTATTACTAGAAAGATGTAATGTCTTGGTCATAGATGTGAGTAATTATATCTCTAGGTCAAACACTTTAAAGTTTGATGATGTTATTGGTGTTATTCTTAGTGAGGAAATGCAATAGAAAAGCACATGTGAGACATCAGGCAATGCTTTGACTATGAAAAATAAGGGAAGATAAAAGGATAAAATAAAGTGCCTAGGGAATCATGGCAAGTATAAGAAAGGAAGATCTAAATCCATAGTAATATTGGTGTGCTATATTTGTAATAAGAAAGAACACCTAAAGAAATATTGTCGGCTTTGAAAAGGAAAATAAGGAGATAGATAACAAGATAAAAATCAGGAAGTAGATGTAGTAGGTGATGTGTTAAAACATGTTTTAATACTTTTTTAAGATAATATTAATGATTCTTGGGTGTTAAATTTAGGGGATTCATTTCATACTACACCTCATAAGAAATATTTTCAAGACTATGTTCAAGGTGATTTTAGAAAAGTTTATTTGGGTGATGGTGAAACTTGTAAAATGGTAGGAAAGGGTAAGATGCAAATGAAATTGCATAATGGAAACAAATGGTTGGTGAAAGAGGTGAGGCATGTTCCTAAGTTGAGAATAAATCTAATTTCAGTAGGGTAGTTAGGAAGTGAGGGCTACATAGTTACATTTGTAGAAAATTCATGGAAGGTCACTAAAGGATCACTGGTAATAGAAAAAGGAAAGAAGGTAGGTACATTGTATTTATCTAATGGTAATCTTGACTCTTCAATTTCTTTAGCTTCTACAAAAGTGGATACAAAAATATGGCACCACAGACTTAGGCACATGAGTGAGAAGGGAATGTAAGTTCTCCACTCAAAGAATTCATTGATATATTTGAAGAAGGTGGATTTAGATTTTTTTGAGCACTGTGTGTATGTAAAATAAAAGAGAGTCATATTTATTAGAGTTGGGAAGACTAAGAAGGATGAAAAGTTAGAGATTGCACGTATAGATGAATGGGGACCAACTCAAGTATCATCCCTTGGTGGCTCTTCTTATTATGTTAATTTTATTGATGATGCAACTCAAAAAACTTGGGTTTATTACATAAAAAAATATATGATGTTTTTGATACTTTTAAGAAATGGAAAGTTTTCATTGAGAACGAGATAGGATATAAGTTGAAGTGTGTTAGATCAGATAATAAAGATGAATAATGTAGTAAGGAATTTGATAACTATTATTCATCTCATGGGATTCATAGAGAGAAGACAATTCCAAGAACACTACAATAAAATGGTGTGTCAGAAAGGATGAACATGACAATCATGGAGTGTGTAAGGAGTATGAGATTACATGTAGGGTTGCCCTTACAATTTTGGGTAGATGCTGTGGATATTGCTATTTATTTAATAAATAGAGGGCCTTCAAATCTTTTGGATGGTGGAATTCTAGAAGAACCATGTATAGGTAAAAAGGTAGATTATTCCTTTTTAAAAACTTTTGGTTGTGAAGCATTTGTCCATATTGATAAAAAAATAGAACCAAGGTTGAAGTAAAATCCAAGAAATGTACTTTTATTAGATATGGATTTAATGATTTTTGTTACCATATATGGGATTTTGAAAATCATAAAATCATTAGGAATAGAGATGTGATATTTGATGAGAAGGTCATGTACAAAAATTAGTTTTAGGGAAAGAAACAAGAAAAGCCAAATACTGAATATGCAATACTTTATGCAATCGCTAGAAATGAAATTTCAAAAGTGCTATAAAATCATAATGTGCAACAAATATAACAATAAGTACCTCAAACTCCTAGAATTGTAGTTAGAATATCCACCAGAGTAAGTAGACTCCCTAAATGGTACTCTCCTTCACTTTATTATTTATTATTGACTGATGGTGGTGAGCGAAAAAGCTATGAAGAAGCAATGCAGGTTGAAACTAGAAAGAAGTGGGAGCAAGGCATGAAAGAGATGGAATCCATGGTACATAACCAAACTTGGGATTTGGTTTAGTTGCCTATAGGCAAAAGAGAATTATAGAATAAATGGTTTTATAGGTTGAGGGAAGAAGATGGAGGCAAAAAGAGGTTCAAGGCTAGAATTTTTGTAAAGAAATTTGGAAAAAAGAAAGGTATAGACTTTGAAAAAATATTTTCTCCAATCATTAAAATAAATTTTTATAATAATTATTTAAAGTTTGGTATCAATAGAAGATTTGTACCTTCAACAATTATATGTGAAGATGACATTCCTTCATGGTGACTTGGAAGAGGAAATATATATGGAGCATCCATAGGGATACAAAGTCAAAGGTAAGGAGAAAATGGTTTGTAGGTTGAAGAAGAGTTTTTATCACCTAAAACAAGCTTTAAGATAGTGGTATTTTAAGTTTGACATGTTTATGATAAAACAAGGTTATAATAGATGTCATTTTGACCATTGTGTTTACTTTAAAAGATTAAATAATGGCATCTATATTATCTTTTTATTGTATGTAGATGACATGCTTGTTGCAGTGTCTAACATGCATGATATAAATGAGCTCAAAAAAAAACTAGCATATTTATTTACATTGAAGGATTTGGGTCCTACAAAACAAATTCTTGGTATGAGAATAACACGAGATAGGAAAAATCAAAAATTGAAATTGTCTTAAGAAGAATACATCAAGAAGTTGTTAGTTAGGTTCAATATGCAAAATGTAAAACCATTAAGTACACCTTTGGGAGGGCACTTCAAATTAAGTAAGGAATAGTGTCCTAAAACATAGGAAGAAATCAATTAAATGTCCAAAGTGCCCTATGCTTCAGTAGTTGGGAGTTTAATGTATCTTATGGTGTGTACTAGAATAAACATTGCTCATGGAATGGGATTTGTCAGCAGGTTTATGAATAATGTATGAAAATAGAAATTAGATGTAGTCAAGTGGATTCTTAGGTACTTGAGAGGGACCACTGATACATAGTTTTGCTATGAAGGGTCAGATATTACCTTACAAGGATATGTTGATGCAGATGTGGCTAGAGATTTATATGGTAGGAGGAGAACCATAGGTTATGTATTCATTATTGGTGAAATAATAGTTAGTTGGATTTCAAAATTGTAGAAGAGATTTGCTTTATTAACTAAAATGATAGAATATGTTGTAGTTACAGAAGCAAGCAAGAAGATGATATGGATGCAATAGTTTATGAAAGAGTTGAGGTAGAAGGAGGATGATTGTAGGATGTATAGTGATAGACAGAGTGTGATTCATTTTGAAAATAACTTAACATTCCACTCAAGAACCAAAAATATACATCTCAGGTATCACTTCATTCATTCAGTTTTGGAAGATGGTCAACTAAATTTGGAAAAGATCCATACAATTCAAAATCCTATAAATATACTAACAAAGGTAGTCACTAAAGAGAAGTTCAAGAGTTTTTCAAATTCAATAGGTCTTCAAAGATAACAAGGAAGATGAGAAACATGCCAAGGTCAAAGTTTAAGAAAAATTCCAAGCAAGAGTTGTAGCAGTGGAGTTACAACAATCAGTCTCTGAATGAGAGATTGTTGGATGGTGGAGCTTGATCTTATTTTAGTGCCTAGTTCTCAATAGGGGGTGTGGGGGCGGGGGGGAAAGTCCCCCCACTGGGTCACCATTTTGGGGGTAACACCCATGAAACAAAATTTTGTTAAAAATACATTATAAAATATTGTAATTTCATAGTAAATCTGGACCATTCACTATTAAGTCACAAATCTAATGGTAGAAATTATGTTTTTGCATTTTTACCCTAATATGTAACCCTCATTTGATTTGAGGGTATTTTAATCATGTTAGTATACTATGTGTGAGTGAAAATTATATTTTAGTGGTTGTATTGCAAGTTTTTCCCTTTATTTGTTGGACCGAATAATAAGGACTAGTTATTTCTTGTGGACGTAGCTTTTATTGGGTGAACCACGTTAAATATGTCTCTATTATGTTGTATTTTTGTCATTTTATTTCCATATTTAATTAATTAATATTATTATATTTTCTATATTTTTAACATATATTTGACTAAATCATGTCCCTTCAATTATGCACCATTTGAACATGCCCCTTGTTTGTGGTCTCCTAGGACCATTTTATGTTGAATTAATTTTGAGTACTCTTATATGTGCACTTATTTTCTTGTTGATATTTTAATATTACTATCTATAAATTTCCATGATATTTATCATGCATCTTATTCCTTCATGTGGTCACATTTTTCTATGCACTTCAATGTTACATTTACCTAGACATGTTCTTCTATATCCTACATGGTGCTTCTAACATATTATACAATTGTCTTATCCTTTTGAGGTTAGATAAATACCACTTATATTATTATTTTACCTAAAATGGGGGGAATATTAATGGGGTCATGTCATAGATGCATGTTCTACACATTTGGCACACTTATTTAATATTTGGCATAATTTTAAGATTTAGTGGGGTCATGCTTTGGAAGCATGTTCTCCATGCCTATTCAATATTTGGAACACCTAGATTTAGTGAGGGAATGCTTTGGAAGAATTTTATCCACTCTCATACACAATGGTAGTTATTTTAGTTTTCATATTTCTCTATATATAGTGGGGGAATGCTTTAGAAGCATATTATCCATACTTATATAATTTTTAAATTTGCCAAAGCACATAGTTATATAATTCAAATTCACAATTATGATAGAATTATACACATTGGTACCATTGTTATATAGATTTTTAACATGAGACATATCTAACATGAATATGCTATGTAATTTGAACCTAATATTGAAAAACATAAATTAGTATTAAATTTCAAAAAACTCTTAGGGACTGTCACCACCCACCAAAATGGACTTTACAGATTGTATTAATCTAATTTACCATATTAGTTGGTTCAACTTTGGTATAATTGAGATGATTAAATCACTTAATCTTTCCAAGTTTGTAGTTTGGATTTGATTGTATCATCCAACCTCACATTTTTTTATAGTATGAGTTGACATTATTCACTCATACTCACCAAGTTATAAGTATGATTGGGTTGCACAGTTGAGCTAATATGAACTATCAATGGTAACTCACTATTTATCCAAGGTTGTGGGAATGTGACTTAAAATAATTCTATATCTCCTTAGATATATTCACTTTCCAAATTTATATATTTGTCCTAATATTAGTTTTAATGATTCATAATGATACATATTTCAAATCAAGTTGTTAATAGGCAAGGCAGTTACATCAATGCACATGTGTACTCCCAAATCTTGCTCTTTAAATATAAATCATTTGAAATACTTTCAATTTCATATTATATGAAATGATTATATATATAACATGATCTTGGTTACAAGTTAATCATAATCAAAGCACTGAAGTTGGACTAATGAAAATATAAGGTGTTATACACATCCATGTATGCATTTATTCTCACTTAAGCCAATAATTTAATTTCTATATTAAAAGAAATAAAATTTAGATGATATTTATGAATTATATAGCACCTTAGTCTTATATAATTTTCAAACTTAGACCTTGGTTTTTGATCTTAGTTATAGACCTTTCCCACTCTGTGAAGTCCCACATTTGTTCTATCTAGTGCCCCTTGGCCTATCTCTTGGTCTAATTAGTCTTATGTTGATTACCCAGACCTTATATATTTACCAAAATGCTTTAAAAATATGATTATCTTATTCCCCTACAAGTTATGGGCATGTAACTATTTTATAACTACCAAGACATGTATTAATTTTAGAACCCTGCATCGATACTAGTGTCCTACCATAATGTAGGTTTCTAATGCCCTAAAGTCATATAATTTACAAATGAAACACATCCTAATTGTTAGCCTAAGTGATTTAATGTAATATATCTATTAATAAGAGTGGTATATATTCATAATCACTCCTCATTCATTCCTCACCTAACATAGACCAAGGAAACTTATCAAAGCATTCAATCAAGCACCCAATAAATTAAAACTTTCATATTTTCTCCTATTTTCATATTTTTCATAAGGATAACACATACAAAAGTTTGAAGTATTGAAGGAGTAACCTAATAGCCCAATTTTTCAAGTTACAAGTTAGGTCACTATTGTACTTACTTTCCATAGATTGTATCATTCACACACAAAAAAATATGTAGGTAATAACTACATTATTTTTAGACCCTCTTTAGAGTAGCGATTATATGAGAAAAACTCATTGATAGAGTAGTCCTTGGGGTCATCTTGACACTGTGTTCTCATTAACCCATTTTTCTCAAGGTCACCATGAAGATGAAGAACTAGGGTTTTAAAAATTTCATGAGGATCGATAGTCCATGACCTATATTTGAATGCACCATAATAAAGTGTTGGAATAAAAATGGTGGAGAGAGGGGGGGGTGAATCAATATTTAAAAACTTTTACAACTTTATTTTATCATTCATGAGCCATCAAAATAATATAGTAAACTAGAAACACATTAAAAGCCATGAGCATGAGATAAGAACATAACAGATAGAACACTTATTTGAGTGGTAAAATATAAAGGGGAAGAAAAACCATTTATTATATAAATTTACTATAGTCTTATAATAAAAACATCAAGATTTAGTGAAGCACTAATGTCAACTAGCTAAGCACTCACTTGACTAGGCTTTAACAAACACCTACTTGTAAGAAGGCACCAACCCACTAGATGACTCAAAAAAAAATAAACAACATGATTTAATTGATAAAATTTAGGATATAATATTTCTTAACCAATTTATTATGACCACCTCTTTATCTCTTCACACTCTTAATCCTCTCAAACTGCCTTTTAGGCTCCTTTGCTCAACTAGGTCTCTTCAAGACAGATATGGTTATTTGATCTTGGTATTCATATATAATACACATGTTATTTATTAGTGATATTTTATATTCACATTTATTATTGCCTAAAATACCTCATTTATCTCTTCAAAGTGTTATATCTTCCACTTCAATTCACACATTCACCAACTAGTAAATTAAGCCTATTAAACCTTGTTCTTATACTAGGCTCTTGATCATACACCTCTTGGTCATCCATATACACTTTACCACTTATATTTTAAATAAAATATACATTATTACATTCCAAAAAAATTAATAAAACATTAAAATAGGTCAATCATAGCATATAGGACAAAAAACCCCTTTTAGGCCTTAAGGAGACCTAATTCAATTTGGCCTTCATTAGCACATGTTACCCTTTACACTCCTTGGAAAAATCTCAAATTGATCACATAGTATGAAAATATAATATGTAACTAAAATATATCATTTAAAATATCATCTTATGTCCATGACACATTTTATCTTCAATCACCAATTAAGCATGCTAATAGTCCTATTCATAATTAGCCCTGTTCATACCCAAAAAGTCTATTTTGAACAACTAAAGCATAAACACAATTTTGAAAAAACATGGAAAAAATTATCATATGCATAATATAAATGACCTAAGGTTCATCTCCACATGATTTATATTTCACAACTTAGGGAAAATGTACTCAAACCCTTTTTTGCAAGTAGCCCACTAAGAACTGTCAACTAGCCTCAAAACACAATCATGAAAGCTTAAACTTATATCATCTAAAGGAAAACACTTAAGTATTTAAAATTAATTAATATAATAATAAAACATATTTATAACATATTAAAATAAAAATATTATAATATTTGATGGAAGTATTGATATTGTATACGAATCTCATGACCTCATTACACACAGACCTCACTGAGCTAGACAGGTCAACTTGAGAGCAACTTTTTTATACATAAAATGATCTCAAAATATTATATAAAAAATTAAAATTTATTATAATTATTAAAAAAAATCTCCATGCACTTGGATTCATCCCTAATCCATGATAACACATCCTTAATCAACTTCTCACTTCTGCCTAGTTTTCTCACTGTTTGTACGGACCATTAGGCATGTTAGCAATTGGTCAAATTATATGATTGGTTTAACAAAATTTAAAGATATAAAATAATTATAAACCACTATGGACATAAAATAAAGTATAAATATTTTTTTTCCATCCATTTAGTAACTTTGACTTGGTCAAATCTGATTGCTACATCAAATTTCTAAGAAACAAGGCATTTCATGTAGGGTCCACTCATTCACCTAAAAAACCAATCACACTTAGAGGTGAATAGGAGAGTTGGATACATGATAAAATATTTTTTATATTAATTTTATAGTATTATAATTTTTTTTAACAATATCTTTCACATCAGGTCAGTGTTAGGGTTTTAGAGAGGGTTAACACTGTTTCTAGTGTTAACGATTATTCATAAAGTATTACCAATCATTTCCAAAACTAATGCCTAGATATATTATATAATAAAATTATACATATATCATCAATGTCTTAGGTTACCATTAATATTTTACCCTTGCTAATGAACACTTTAAATTCCTTCTTAGGTTGAGAACCCTTCATTCTATGCACTCAATATACCTCAAAACACTTTTTCTTTCCTTAAACTACAAATTTTGACCTAAAACTTCGTCAACATACTTGAAAAAACATTAAAAACTTACATAAATTCTCTCTCTCACACACACTTTCTTTGGAAACTAATATTTATAGCCCATTTGGCCACTATCTCTCTTTTTGCTTGCTTAGACCTTGACCTGCAAACCACACTAGGCCTTGAAAATAACCTTCAAGCCTCTTTACATGAACTATACACATTAATTACATGATCACACAACATATACCATTATAAAACAATGTAAAACACCACTCATATATATTTACAATAGATCATGATGCCTCATGAGGCCAAGTAAGGTCTAGAGGTGGTCTAGTTGTATACTAGGTTTGTATGTCCTTCCCTTGTAGGCTCACTCTGAGAGTTTCATGAATGATCCAATTCCTCATATTCATTATCAAACAAAATAATACAAATTATTATGCCTCTATACATCAATATCACTAGGCCACCAAGATCATACCTTCTCACAAGGTCTCTTCATGCAATGACCAATGTCATGACTAGGCTTTTCAAGCTCTTAAAACTTGACAATTGACCTTAAAATACTTGTTTATGCTCTTATACCCTGATCACATGACTTAAATGTTATTAATAAAATTATATACCTATCAATTATTATATCGAACAAGAAAATTCTTCAATGACCTCATGAACACCTTTGACATCAATGACAACATCAATGCCAAACTTCAATAATAGGAACAAAGCTCAATAATCTCCCCCTTTGTCATTGATGGCAAATCATACTGTATACTGATCATTCTTATATCCTATTATAGTGTTTCTTACCCTTTGACATAAATGGAAAATTGATGTCTATAGCTCCTTGGATCACACTCTTTGTAATCAAAATAGTCAACACATAGTACTTATGAGTTAATGAGGCAAAATGTAAACATGTTCGCCCTATCTCTATACATACCTTATTGGAATAACTCACCTATTATTGGAGATAGTGAGGATGATTATTTTCCCCCATGTACTTGAATTTTTAAATGATTACTAGGGGCATGAATTACACCCAATCCCTATCTTAGGTGTTTAAAAGTTACCTTTGGAAGTAGTTTGGTCAAGATGTCTGTAATCTAATTTTGTGTAAAAACATATTCAAATTTAATATTTTATTCACTTACCTACTCTCTTAGAAAATGATATCTGATGATAATGTGCTTGATCCTTGAGTGCATGATACATTTCTTTGAGTCACTTATAACACTTTTATTGTCACAATAGATAGGGTTAGGACCATCATACTCCACCTTGTAGTCTTTTAGGATATGTCTCACCCATAGGACCTGAGTGCAACATCAATATGTTGTAATTCACTCAACCTCACAAGTGGATAATTATATTGATGGTTAATTCTTACTTATCCATGAAACTAGGCACCCACCTAGGAAAAAGGCTCCTCCATTGGTACTCTTCTTATCATTTATACTTTCTTCCCAATATGCATTTGTGTATGATATCAAATTGAAATCCTTGATTCTTGGATACCACAATCCATACTCCATAGTCCCCTTGAGATAATTGAGTATCCTTTTGACTTATTGCATATGATTCTCCTTTGGATCTACTTGAAACCTTCCACAAGACCTACTACTTTCATGATGTCAGGTATAGAGGTAGTGATGCACAACAAAATTATAATCATTAAATTATATGACATATGATTGACCTTTGAAGACTCATATTCCTTTCTCAACTTACATCTTGTGTTCATAGATGTAGTAACTTAAAGTATGTCATCTCAAACTTCTTCAACATCTCTCTTATGTACTTGGATTGCGAGATGAATATACATTTTTTAGATTGAGTGATTTACAACCCAAGAAATAATGATAGTTATCCTAGCATGGACATCTCAAACTCTCTATTCATCACCTCTACAAAGGCCTTGGTCATGTTCTCATTATTTTCACCAAATATGATGTCATCCACATAGATAACTACTATCAAGTAATAGTCATCTTCTATCTTGATGTATAGATTACTATCTATAACTTTTCTTTTGAATCTTTGATCCAACAGATACTTATCCAACCTAGCATACCAAACTCTAGGATCTTGTTTTAGACTATAGAGAGCCTTTTTCAACATAAAAACATAGTCTTTATCATATGATAATGAGAAATCTTTAGGTTGCTTAATGTATGCTTCCTCTTCTAATTTCCCATTCAAAAAGGCATATTTAACGTTCATCTAGTATACTTTGAATCTTTTAAATCTTGCATATGTTAGAAACATTTTGGTGGCCTCCAATCTTCCTACTGGTGTAAAGGTATCCTAAAAGTCTACCCCTTAGAATTGTGCATATCCCTTACATACCAATATATCCTTTTTCCTAGTGACTTCTCCATCTTCATTCAACTTGTTTCTAAACACCCATTTTGTGCTAATGACATTCTTATTTATAGGCCTAGGAATTGGTTCCAAAGTCTCATGCTTCTCTATTTAGTCTACCTCTTCATTTATAACACCTATCAAAACTTTATATTTTCTTGATTGTATAAGACTCTTAGGTTCAATCTTGGATAATAAAGCAACATTCTCTTGATTTATAATACTTACTAGTCTTATCCTTCTTTGCATTCCTGCATTCATGTTGTCAATGATTTGAGTTTAAGGGTGATATATTTAAATATGTCTTAGGGGTAACTTTGAGTCCTATATCTCTTCAAATTATTCTTCTTCCTAATGAACCTTTATATTCTCCTCTTCATTCTTGAAGTCTATATTCTATAAAGTGTTCTTTGACTATGAGTGAGATTTCTTGTCTCATTAATCTTCACATTACTGCTTTCCACTATCTTTTGTAGTCTCTTGTCATAACATCTATAATCTAACCTCATTGATGAGTATCCTAAGAATATACCTTCATCATATTTAGAATAAAACTTACCCAAGTATTTATAATCTCTTTTGATGAAACATTTTTTCCCAAACACTCTAATCTTTTCCACACTGGTAGGTCTTCCCTTTCAAAGTTCATAAGGAGTCTTGTTGCCATTAGTCCTTATCTACCCTCTTTTAAAAATGTAGGAAATAATGCTTAATGCCTCTCAATAATATTCATTAGATAATATAAACTCATTTAGCATAGCTCTATCCATCTCCTAAACTATCCTATTCTTCTTTTCCACTACCCCATTCTACTGAGGTGTCCTAGTTGCTGATAATTGTCTCCTTATTTCATGAAACTCATAGAAGTCATCAAAATCATTAGAAAAAAAATATCCTCCTCTATCATATCTTATAACTTAATATTCCCATTATTCTTAATCTCAACAAGAGCCTTGAATTCCTTGAACTTTTCAAGAGCTTTTGATTTTTTTTTCAAAAATACAACCCAAGTCATTCTTATGTAATCATCTATGAGTAACATGAAGTAGATATCTCATTAAAATATTTGAATTATTATAAACCCACAAATTTTAGTGTGTATTATCTCCAAGGGTATTTTATTAGAATAATCATTGGATTTAAACCTTCTTCTAGTCTTCTTATCATGTTGACAAGCCTTGCAAAGTATGTTTGTAGGTTTGGTGATCTTAGGCATATTATTCACAGACTTCTTAGTGTTAATCTTGACCAAATTGTCAAAGTTTAGGTGAACTAACCTTTTGTTCCATAGCCAAATTTAATCTATTTTTATCATGAATAATCTCTCCTTCTTGATCTCATTTAAGACAAATAGATTATTCTTAGTTCTCTTAGCATTATTAATTAGCTTTCCTGATTTGGTTCTCCATATCTCACACATGTTTTCATGAAAGGTAAGTGTGTGTCATTGATTAAAAATTTAATTTACATTAATTAGGTTATGTTTCAAACCTTTCACATACAACACATTTTGTTTTTTGGTCTTCCCATTGTCCAAACTCAAGACACCCTTGCCAACTATATTGGCAGTTGTGTTGTCACCAAAGCTCATTGTTCTTAAAACATTATTTTTTAATGAGATGAACTTATTTATTTCTCCTATAATGTGTCTTGAGAAAACACTATCTATATACCATTTTATGCCTTCATATTTAATGTGAAAGGTAGTTTGAGTTAGCATAGAATCCTCTTTGGTTTTTTATTCCTCCTTGGCAAATAGTCCGTCTTGACTCTTGAGCTCAATATGATCAATCCTAACTTGCTTTAGATTCCATACCACTATTTTATTATTATAATGAATTATAGGAGATTCATTTGTCTAGTTGAATATTGAGGTCCTTATAAATCTATTAGATCATAATCTTGAAATGTGTCTTATTATGATAAATGTAACAATTTTTTTTTTATACTTACCTTTTGACTGATTACTCCTTTTCCCATGGTCCCATTATGACTTATCATTTATTGCATTTGGATATATAATTTTTCTTTTAATTTCTATATTATTCAATTTCTATGAATTCTCATTTTCTCTCTCAAACTTGCTCATTTTGTCTATGAGTTGTTCATGCTAAACCTTTAAGGAATCTAGCTATGTCTTTAATTGGTCATATTCAACTTCTTTTGACATAAAACTTATGTTTAAACTTTATAACTGACCCCTGAGATCCTTGATATCCTCTTTTTGATGATTCAAGTAATCAAGGGAACTTATGAGCTTAGTTTCAAGGTCTACTTCAATTTCTCTTTCTTCAATATCATAGTAGACTTCATCATACATGTTGTCTTCTTATTGTTAATCACAAGACATATTGTGCTCTTAGGATGACCTTAAAGATATTATACTTGTATAAAAGGAATAATATATGATATAAATTTTTGGAAGCATAATGACTGAGGGGGAGTGAATTAATATTCAAAAACTTTTACAACTTTAATTTATCATTAATGAGCCATCAAAATAATATAGTGAACAACAACACATTAAGAGCCATGAGCATGAGACAAGAGCATAATGTATAAAACACTTATTTGAGGGGGAAAATATCAAAGGGAAAAAACCCACTGATGATGAAAATTTACTATAGTCCTATAAGATAAACATCAAGATTTAGTGAAGCACCAACCCTAACTAGCCAAGCACCCACCTGACTAGGCTTTAACAAGCTCCTACTTGTAAGGAGGTACCAACCCCATAGATGACTTAGAACCAACTCAAAGACATAATTTAATTTATAAAATTTAGTAAATATTATTTCTCAACTAAATTATGATGATCACCTCTTCATCTCTTCACACTCTTACCCCTCTCAAACTGCCTTCTAGGCTCCTTCACTCAACTAGGTCTCTTTAAGACAGATTAGGTCATTTGACCTTGATAGTCATCTATAATACCCATATTATATATTAATGATAGTTTATATGTACCCTAATTATTGTATAGAAAACCTCATTTATCTCTTAAAATTGATATATCTTCCACTTCAATTCACACATTCACTAACTATCAAATTAGGCCTATTAGGCCTTATTCTTATACTAGGCTCTTGCTCATACACCTCTTGGTCTACCATATAAACTTTACCAATTATGTTTTAAATAATATATACCTTAGGACATTAATAAAACATTAAAATATGTTGTTTATATCATATAGGACTAACAACCCCTTTTAGGCCTTAAGGAGACCTAATTCAATTAGGCTTTCATTAGCACACATTACCCTTTAAAATCCTTGGAACACTTTGAATATTCTTAAATATAAGGAAAATATAATATGTCACTCAAATAGACCATTTAAAATATCATATTATGTTTATGACATTTTTTAGCTCCAGTCACCACTTGAAGCACGCCATTAGTCCTGTTCATAATTAGGCTTGTGCATACCTAGAAAGTCTATCTTGAAAAAATAAATCATAAATATAATTTTGAAAAGAAAAAATAGAAAAAAATCACATATATAGAAGATAAATTACCTTAGGTTCATCAACACATATTTTATACTTCACAAATCAAATAAAAAGTACTTAAACCCTTCTCTGCAAGTAGCCCACTCAGAATTGTCAACTAGCCTCAAAACACAATCATGGAAGATTAAACTTATGAAATATAAAGGAACACACTTAAGTATTTAAAATTAATTAATTTGATACTAAAGCATCCTTAAATAATAATACAATAAAAATATTATAACCTCTAATTACAATATTGGTCTTGCATACCAATCTCATGATCTCACTATACATAGACCTCACTAAGCTAGACAAATCAACTTGAGAGTAACTTTTTAATATATAAAATGATCTCAAAATATTATATAAAATATTAAAATTAATTAAATGTATTAAAAAAATTATTTATGAACTTGGATTCATCCCTAATCCATGATAACACATCCTAATCAACTTCTCACTTCTGCCTAGGTTTCTCATTGTTTGCACCATTAGGCTTGTTAGTGACTAGTTAAATTATATGAAAAATTTAACACACATAAAAGATATAAAATTATAAAAAATATAACATGTAAATAAAATAAAATTCTCTATATTTTTCCTCCATCCATTTATCAACATTGACTTTGTCAAGTTTGACTGCTACATTAAATCTCCAAGAAACAAGGCCTTTCTTGTAAGGTCTACTTACTCACCTGATAAACCAATCACACATGGAGGTGACTAAGAGAGTTGGATACATGATAAAATAGTTTTTATATTAATTTGAGACCATTTTGGGTATTTTTGAATAATAAATTTTACACCAGGTCACTGTTAGGGTTTTAGAGAGGGTTAAAACTATTTCTGGTGTTAATAATTGTTCATAAAGGACTACCCATCATGTCCAAAATAATGATTAAAGATATTATATAGGAACCTTAAAAATATATGCCCAATATATTAGGTTCACATTTAGAGGTTACACGTGTCAATGAACACTTGGAAGTCCTCGGGTTGATAACACTTCATTTTATGCACTCGAGAGACCTCAAAACACTTTTCTTGCCTTAAATTGAAAATTTTGACCTAAAAATTGGTCAAAATACTTGAAAAAACATGAAAAATTTATTTTAATTCTCAAATACTCACAATTTCCTTGAAAATTGATCCTAATACCCCATATGGCCACCATCTCTCTCTTTACTTGCTTAGACTTCGACCTACAAACCACACTAGGCCTTGAAAATGACCTTTAAGACTCTTTACATGAAATATCCACCTTGCTTAAATGATCACACAACATATTGTGATATATTAATTTGACTTAAGAGAGGATGGTTAGTATCATGTTATTTCCAAAATGAAAACAAAATGAAAGGAACACACTAACTAACATAACATCTCTAGACTTAGACACTAGGGAGAACTTAGTTACCAAAAACAAATGACAAACACAAATAAAAAGTAAGGAATAAAACACAATAATTCCTTCACATTCTTTGTATTATTCAAATTACTTTATAGTGGTGGCTTTCTTGGCTTTTGCTAATGAAGTCCTTGGCAATGGAAGCTTGGCTACCTCAATCTCTCCTTGGCACCTTTAGCTTGTGGCTTAACTTGGATTGGAATCAATTTAGCATGGTAAAACTAATTTCAATGGCTTATTAAAGATATTTGAGAATAATAACTTTTCACTAACATACCTTATAAATGATGTTCATGGCCTCTCTATTTATAAATTTTTGAGAATATCTAGAATCAACCTGAACCATCCATCCTGAGATTGAGATGTGTTATTGAGGATTAATTAAATTTTTGGAATGAATTTTATAATTATCATCATCATGGAATTGGAATAAGGGGAAATTAATAGGCATGGAGGGAATCATGAAAGGCATTGATGAGGCATGGAGGGCATGAATCTTCATATTTGTGGCATTTATGGCCTAGGGATGTCTTCCCAAGAAATGAAGTCACCTGATGATGCTGATATTCAATATTCATTTATAAAAATTAGTATTCAAAAATTTTCCATGGTATTATTAATTAGGCCTTGATTTGGATTAATTAAATCTTAAGCATGTTTAAGCACTTTGTGCACAAATTACTCAAATTGATCAGAATGCCTTATTATTGGTCTAAAATTCTACTGGATTAGAATTGGAAATCACTGTTAAATGCATTGGATTTGTTATCTAATTTAGGATGCTACTAACATCAAATAAAAAAGGCTAATGTCTTATGCAAGAGATTTGATAGGAAAGATCAATCCAGAGTACCTAGGTGTAAAATTGACATTTTGACTCAGAATGATTTGATCAAAGTTAGTTCACCCATAAATTACATTACCCCATTTAATGACACCTTGGCCAAAATTGGCACTTGAATATGTTAGTTTCACATCTTTTAGTGTGTTTTAGTATTTTTAAGCCAAATTATGCATTTTGGGTGGAAATTGGCCAAAATCCTAATTGGAGGTTATCGGTGGCCAGATTTAGGTGTCTACAATTTGCCCCTATTTGGGAAGATGTTGAAAACCATAGGCAAAATAATTTATTCTCAATGAATGAGAAATGGCTTGTATGCCTACAAATGTAATGATGATATACTAACTATATTATGTCCCCTAGGGGGAATAGTTGGCACCAATAGGTCAAAAAATGGTCCCTTGAAAAGAAAGAAGTGAAATGAGGGGACCAAGGAATGGAAAAATGATGGGGTGAAAACACAATGATACTAAAAAAGTAGTCAAAATCATTAATAATACAAGTGGGATAGTGCACAATGGTTTACCCAAAGGTGGTTATAAACATTAGACCCTGATAGTGGCAACGTGGTATGATAACACAATGATTTGACCAAAGGTGGTTATAATCATTGAGAAGATGGAGCTATCCCAGTTAAGATAGATAAACAAGATAATAACATGCCCCTATATGGGCAAAAAAATTAAAGTGGTGACAACACAATGATTTACCCAAAGGTAGTTATAATCATTAAGAAATGCAGGTGAGATGGTGTACAATGATTTGACCATAGGTGGTTATAATCATTAGACCCCAATTACGGAAAACATGATAAATTTGGCTAAGGATGATGATAAATTAACATAGAGGGTAATGATGAATTAGAACAACCTACTAATACGGAGATGCAATCCAAACTAATAAAGGTTAAAATTCTTTTATGGTTAATTACTCTATTTGGGATATGATTGGGAGTGAATCAGGATGTCAGCGCTGAAGAGATGCTACCATTGTTGACTAGACTTCTTGAAGCTAAGATTTGTTTTAGAACGTGTTAGTAGGCATCATAATATAACATCATGAGGACTGACTCTCATAATCCAATTATCAATAGAAAATAATGCATCAGTGATAGAAACCATGATGACAATGTAAATATATGAATATGGATGGATTCAAGTGTAAGTGTGGGTAAGGAATCACCCAATGAACACACATAAATTGAATCAAGGAAATAGTGCTAAAGGTAAATAAACATGTAAACAAACAAACAAAATAAGTAGAAACAAATAAATAAACAATGCAATAGAAACCCTACAAACATTGCCCCTAGAAAATAGGTGACAACTTAACAAATGAACAAAATGGGGGAATTCAAGAAAAGGAAGGGGTGATCGAGTTGTCACCATATGCACTAGGCAAGTGGACACCACCTACATAGTTCCATAGATGTGATATCCAAGAAAAAACTTTAGGCCAGATATAGTTCTCTTAGGGAATGGGAAGAATGTGATGACTGAGGAAAAAAATAGAATGGATGTGATAGAGAAATAAGAATGGTCTTGTAAAATGGTAAGTACGTGACAGAAAAAGGCCAAAAAAGATGGGGAAACTAAATGAAATTTGATTTTCTTGTAACTTAGAAAGGATTTCCAAAATCTTTAAGGAAAAGAAGTGGTCAATGTTTTTGTTCTTTTCTAATGATTTTTCAAATGTTTTGGAGTGTCTCAACTCAATTGAGAATGATGAGACACTAAATGGTTCAAACTCATAAAATGGTGAGAGCGTTTCAACTAAGGTTGCTCACAAAATGGTGAGGGTATTCACACTTAGGTTGCTCATAAAATGGTGAGGGCATGGCTTATGTTGATCATAAAATAACAAGAGCATCGATTAGGTTTCTCATAAAATGGTGAGAGTATGGCTTAGTTTTTTCACAAAATGGCAAGAGCATGGCTTAGGTTGCTTGTAAAATGATGATAGTGTGGCTTAGGTTGCTCAAAAAATAGTGATAGCATGGCTTAGGTTGCTCATAAAATGGTGAGATCATGGTGGTGAGGGTGACTGAACTAACCTCAAAAAATCTTGAGTGCTACATGCATAGTCCCAGAGTAGGACCTCAAGGCACTATAGTTCTACCCTTACAGTGGAGGAATTTGACTAGTGTAGTAGTCAATTCAAACAAAATAGGTACAGCTGGTAAAATGACATAGTATGACATAGGAAGTGGTAAGTTGGTATGCCAAGGCTTAATATTGGCCCTAGTTTTCCCATAAATGTTTATAACTAGGAAAAAATGGTACAGATCAATGTTACTAATTTTCCCTAAGGTGGTTATAATTAGTAACATGGTAATAAAGGAATAACAAATGAAAGATGCAACTACCAAAACTTTTATCACGCTATCTTGAAATATGATCAATATTTGAAGTAATTGAACCAACTGATGAAACTGATTAGATACCTTGATGCTGAAAATGTGTAATGAATGGAAAAAAAGCAAGGTCAAACAAGCTAGGATTTATATCACACTAGGATAATAGGTTGGAAGAAAAAAGTGGATACGGTGAAGAGGATAGATAAGGATGGTATTTGTACAAAGAATAATAGTAATAAAATGGCATAACTGAAATGGTCCTTATAGACAATAATCCTTAGTGTTCAATCATAATACCACTTGAGATGAATAATATTCATCATCTTAGGAAGTTCATTTTCATTTGGTGTGGCAAGTTTGTATGCTTCTAATCCATAAACTATAGTAATGATGAAAGGCCTTATCTAATTTGGTTTGAATTTCTCTTTATATTTCTTCTCAGCCATAGTATTCTTTTGGTTTTATTTAAGAAAAAGATCACCAAGTTAAAATGTTCTATACTTAATACACTAATTATAGTGGTCTTTGAGCCAGTTCTAATATGCTTGAAGATTGTTGAGTATGACTATGCATTTCTCAATAAGTAGGTCTAGCTCTTATAGGTGAGCTACTCGATAGTCATGATCATCTAGGACATGCTTAAAAGAGATGCATAGTGAAGGTAATTCAACCTCGATGGGAAGGATGGATTTAGTACCATAAAAAAGTGAGTATGGAGTGGCTTCTATGGGGGTACGTTGATTGGTATGGTATGTCGAAAGGGCAAAAAATATTTGGAGGTGCTAATCATGATTGACATCATTGACAATATTTTTGAGAATATTGATAATTTTTTTATTAGATGCCTCAACCTAGCTATTACCTTGGGGGTAATATACTATAGAAAAATGTCATGTGATGTAATATTTAGTACATAGCTGGTTTACGTCCTTATTCTTGAATGATCCTCCATTATCAGATATAATGTCAGAGGGGATATCGTAATGACAAAACAAATGGTTGAAGATGAATTTAGAAATTTGCTTTCCAATCACATGAGGGTATAACTTCAACCCACTTAGTGAAATATTTAGTGGTGTTAAGGATATGTTTATGGCTGTCAGATGAAGTGGGGTTGGTCTTCCCAATGAGGTCAATTCCCCATGTAGAAAATGGCCATGGTGTCAACATCAGTTTTAGAGTTTTTGTTGGGGTATGAATCAAATTAGCATGTCATTGACATTTATCATTATTTTTTACATATGTAGTGGCATCTACATCCATTATGAGCCAATAATAACTAGCATGCAAGAGCTTTTTGGATAGGACCACCCTACTAGAATGAGCTCCACATACTCCTTAATGAACTTCTCTTAATGCTAGCATAAACTCTACTGAAGTTAAACAATAAAATAGAGTTCCATCAAAACTACAATGATAAAGGGTGGATTATAGTAGATTTTAATGAGTGGAATGATGAATAAAGGATTTCTTTTGAGATAGGTTCGGAGTTAAAACTTAGTCATGAAGGTAGTTGTAAAGGTCTAAGTATCAGATAGAATTAGGACCAATAATATCACAAATCATTACAATTATTGAAGGTTCATGAGCTGGTGCTAACAAATTCTTGATGAGGAACTGATACTCTCTAGCTTTATCTATTTGTCAAATTAGAGAGCCAATAGTAGCCATGGCATCTATAGTTTTGTTACTAGCCCTTGGTATGTGCTCAAACTAAATGTTGGCAATTTGTTGCTTAAGAGTGTCGACCATGGCTTTATATGGAACCAATTTATCATCTTTGGTCTGAAAATGATTTGTAACTTGATTGATGATTAACTGAGAATCACCATAAACTTGGAGATAATATATATTCTAATGCACTACTTATCAAAGTCTTGCAACAAGTGCTTCATACTCAACTATGTTGTTTATGCAAGGAAATCTGATTTTGAATGATTTAGAGATTAGATCTCCCTATGGTGTAATAAATAATAAGCCTACCCCCAATCCATGTGTAGTAAATAAACCATCAAAACACAACTTCCAGGGCTACTCTACAAGGGGTGTGTAAATGATGGTCTTTATGGTATCATTAGGAAATTGAAAGGTGAGTGGTTGTGTGTCTGTGAGAGGTACTTCAGTAAGTTGATCTACAAGAACTTGTCCCTTGATTGCCTTCTAATTGACATAATCTATGTCAAACTCACTGAGAAGCATGATCCATTTAGCCACTCTACCTTACAAAGATATTTTAGATAGTAGATATTTTAGTGGATCTACCTTTGAAATGACCATGGTCTTATTATTCAACATATAATGGCACAAGTTTTGAGCTATGAAAACCATGGTGAGATAAGCTTTTTTAATAGGTGGATAGTTATGTTGATATGTAATTGAGGTATGACTTGGGTAGTATATAGCATGATCTTTTCCTTTGTCATCATGTTGAGCCAAGAGTACCCCCATAGCATGGTCAGTAGCTGATAGATATAACAAGAATGGCTTTCCTAGCATAGGAGGTAATAAAATAGGTGGATTAACAAGATAGTCTTTGAGTTGTTGAAAAGCTATTTGGTAGTGATCATCCCAATGAAATTCAACTCACTTCTTTAAAATATGTGTAAATGGATGGAACTTGTCTACTAACTGAGAGATGAAGTTTCAGATTGACTAGATCTTACCCTATAAACTATAGAGTTGCTTTAAATTGGTTAGTGGTGGCATCTCAATTATAGTATGAAATTTAGCCAGATTAACTTCAATAACTCTTTGAGACATGATGAAGCCATGTAATTTACCTAAATTTACATTTAACACACATTTATTTGGATTGATTATAACTTTGTACTCTCATAATATTTCAAATATCTTATATAACACTATTGGATGGTCTGCCCTAGTTTTGGATTTTTTTAATATGTCATCTACATAGTCTTCAAAAATATCATGCATCATATCATTGAATATGATAGTAATGGCTCATTGTTATGCAGCTCCCACATTATTAATTCCAAATGGAATTACCTGATAACAAAAGGTTCTCCATGGAGTGGTGAACATTGTTTTATGTTGGTCTTTTGGTGCTATTCTAATCTAGTTGTATGTTGAAAAACCATCCATGAGTGAAAGTATTTCATATCCTACCATAGAGTTGATGATCATGTCAACATTAGGCAAAGGAAAATCATTTTTAGAATAAGATTTTTTGATGTCTTAAAAATTAGTACAAATTCTGATCCCTTCAAGCTTTTTATTAATAAGTACCACATTAGAAATCTATTTTGAGTAGTCAATGGATCAAATACATCCTACTTCTAAGAGTTTTCCCAACTCTTTCTTTACTAATATAGCAATGCAAGGATGCATCTTACATAGCTTTTGTTTTACCAATTTGTTAGGTTGTGGAGCTAAAAGCTTCAACTGTTGCAAACATGGAGGAGGTTGCTGACTTCTAGGGAGACCGGCGTTGGCAGAGTGCACTACAAAAGGCAACCAACATCGGCAGGTGAGGACTGAAGACAACCAGCATCGGTAGGGAGTTGGCTGACATCGGTCAGCACTAGATAGATAGGGACCGACATTGATCATCTGTGGCGATTCCAGAACTGCTGTTGACGAACAGTCAATTAAGTGAAGCGAGTGTTTGCATGTTTAAGGGCTAATTATAGTCATGAGCTGCGTGTCTAATTATTGTAATTAGAGTTCTATTTTTGTATGCATGGGATTCTATTTAAAGACCCATGAGGCATGTATTGTAAATCAATCAAGCAAGTAAATTATTGAAGCAAGGAAGCAAGGTCAAGGAGATCTACAGGTGTAAGGTCAAGGAGATCAGCTGAAGCATTCAAGGAGGGGATAGTAACTCATGTTGTTGAGTTGGTTGTGTTGAGCAATAGAGAGAGGGAAGAAGGTCTTGAGGTGTGGCAAGCCTTTGAGGTGGAGGAAGAAGTGGCATCTTCCTTATTATATTTTCTTCTAAGAGTATTTAGTACAAGATTGTGTATTGTCTCTCAAATTCTTTGCTGTCTCAAGTTTCTAGTTACTTAATCATTCTGGTATAATTTCGTGTTTAATTGCTTATAAGAAAAGTAATCAATTGTGCTTTCATTGGATAAGTGTTCTTAAAAGTTGGTATCAGAGCTACGGTTTGCAGGGAGTAGGTTATTGTTTGATTACAGGTCATTCACATGGTTTCTGATTGAGTGGGAGTTCAGCAATGGTAGAAGAAAGTAAGCTACGAATAGAGAAGTTTAACAACAAGAATTATCAACATTGGAGGATACAGATAGAGGATTATTTGTATCAGAAGGATTTGTACTTACCGTTGGGTGGGGTTCCATGCAAGCCCACAGATATGAAGGATGAAGAATGGAGTGTTCTAGATCGGAAGGCTTTGGGTTTCATAAGGTTGAGCCTTGCATCGTCTGTGATTTCCAACTTATCACAGTGTAAGACAACCGAAGAGTTGATAAAATCTTTGGTGAATTTATACGAAAAGCCCTCAGCTTCAAATAAGGTATTTCTTATGAAGCAGTTATTTACTTTGCAAATGTAAGAAGGTGGATCAGTACATACTCATCTTAGTGATTTCCATGGTTTGGTAAACCAGTTAGCTTTAGTCAATATTATTTTTGATGATGAAGTAAAGGCTCTCTTGATTTTATGCTCTTTACCTGAAAGTTGGGATAGTTTAGTTATGGCAGTAAGTAATTCTGCGTCTGCTTCTAAAATCTTAAAAGTTGATGATGTTGTAAGTGTGATCTTGAATGAAAAAATACACAAGAGAAACATAGGTGAATCATCAGGGAATGCTCTAAGTGTAGAAAGTAGGGGAAGGCAAAGAGAGAAGGTTGAGCAAGGGAAATCAAGGTCGAAGGTGGGAAGGAGATCTAAAACCAGAGGTGTCACCTACTAGTTTTGTGGAAAGAGAGAACACATAAAGAAAGAGTGTTGGTTGAGGGACAAAGAAAATCACCATGAAGGTAATGAAGAAGTAAAGGATGCAGGTATTGTGGCACAAGACGCTCTCATACATTCTTTGGATAGTCAGGTAGGATCATGGGTTTTAGATTCTGGTTCTTCTTTTCATGCATCCCCAAATAGAGATTTGTTCCATGAGTATGAACAGGGAGACTTTGGAGTGCTTTATTTAGGGGATGGTACACCTTGTCAAATAGTTGGCAAAGGGAAAGTGCAGCTGAAATTACAGATGGACAACACATGGGTGTTGAAGGAGGTTATGCATGTCCCAGTTCTAAAGCAGAGTTTGGTTTTTGTAGGAAGGTTGGGTGATGAGGGATGCATAGTAACCCTCACAATGGATTCTTGGAAGGTTACCAAGGGAGCACTTATTTTAGCAAGAGGTAAGAAAGTAGGTACTCTTTATCTATCTACTTGTATTACTGATTCTACTTCTGGTTTATCTACTTCAGCTGTAGATTCGAAGATGTAGCTTAATAGGCTTGGTCACATGAATAAGAAGGGAATGGGCATTATTGATTCAAAAGGTATGAGTTCAGATTCGGAAGGCATAGATAGAGTTCATTACAAGAAAAGGAAATTTGATGCTTTTGACAGGAACAAAGAAGCCTTGGTGTTTATGGAGGAGATGAAGGACAAAGATCAGTCACAGGGGCTGAATGATTCTAAGCAGGGTAGTATGGATAGGGGTTTGATCCAAGATGAGCTCGTGGGTGAAGAATTCATAACTTATAGGAACACACAGACACCGATGTCAATCACTTAGAACTAACGTCAGTCAGGCAGATATCGACATCGGTCATGTGCAGACCAGTAGGGTCGATAGAGTCAGGTAGAGAAGTTTGATGTTGGTCAAGTAGGGACCGACGTCGGTAGAGGGGACACCAGTGTTGGCTAGGGAAATGACGTCAGTAGTTAGGGTCAGTGCAGGGAACTGACATTGATTAGGTGCAGACTGAGATGTGACTGGCATTAGTCATTAAGATGAATTTTGGGTGGACAACAAGCTGTCAAGGAGTCTCAAGCATCCATATGGAGGACTTAAATGGTATGTAAGCCTCAAATTCATCATTTCCCTTCTTTACACTACTTGTTGCTCACTTATGGTAAAGAACCAGGAAGTTATTGAAGAAGCAGAACAGGTAGATCCTAGAAACAGTGGGAGCTTGGCATGGATGGAGGATGTGATTCCTTAGAGGAGAACCAAATAGGTGTTTTTGGTGGAGTTGCTAGCTAGATGTAAGCACTGAGAGATGAATGGATGTTCAAGATGAAGAAGAGCGGAAATGGACATGTGAGACAGAAGGCTAGGGTATATGGTCTTGTATAAGCTGCAAGACAATGGAGGTTTGACCATTGTATTTATCTTTACCAGGTTGGATAATATTAGCTACATTATCCTGTTACTGTATTGTGTTGCTTGTTGTAGGGTTTCATATACAGGGAGTTTTCTGAGCTAAGGGTAAAGTTAGTTCAGAGGTATGTCATGAAGAATTTGGAAGCAACAAAATTCTTTTGGCATAAGTGACATGTATAGCATCACAAGTTTTGTGGTGGTTGGTCTTCAAGAGTGACTTTGAAGAGGAATACAGAGCTAAGGGAACAAAGTAGATGGTGTACAGGTATAGGTAAAATTGCAATTATTTATCTCTAAGTGGGAGATTGTTAGGTTGTGGAGCTAAAAGCTTCAACTATTGCAAACATGGAGGAGGTTGCTGAGTTCTAGAGAAACTGGCATCGACAGAGTGTAGTGTAGAAGGCAACCGACATCAGCAGGTGAGGACTGAAGACAACCAGCATCGACAGGGAGTTAGCCGATGTCGGTCATCACCAAATAGATATGGACCGGCATCGGTCACCTGTGGCAGTTCCAGAACTACTGTTGACAAATAGTCAGTTAAGTGAAGCGAGTGTTTGCATGTTTAAGGGCTAATTATAGTCATGAGCTGCATGTCTAATTATTGTAATTAGAGTTCTATTTTTGTATGCATTGGATTCTATTTAAAGAGCCATGAGGCATGTATTAGAAATCAAGCAAGCAAGTAAAGTATTGAAGCAAAGAAGCAAGGTCAAGGAGATCTATAGGTGTAAGGTCAAGGAGATTAGCTGAAGCATTCAAGGAGGGGATAGCAACTTAGGTTGTTGAGTTGGTTGTGTTGAGCAAGAGAGAGAGGGAACAAGGTCTTGAGGTGTGGCAAGCCTTTGAGGTGGAGGAAGAAGTGGCATCTTCCTTATTATATTTTCTTCTAAGAGTATTTAATACAAGATTGTGTATTGTCTCTCACATTCTTTGCTATCTCAAGTTTCTAGTTACTTAATCATTCTGGTATAATTCCATGTTTAATTGCTTATAAGAAAAGTAATCAATTGTGCTTCCATTAGATAAGGGTTCCTAACAGTTGGTATCAGAGCTACGATTTGTAGGGAGTAGGTTATTGTTTGATTACAGGTCATTCACAGGGTTTCTGATTGAGTGGGATTTCAGCAATGGCAGAAGAAAGTAAGCTATGAATGGAGAAGTTTAATGGCAAGAATTATCAACATTGGAGGATGTAGATAGAGGATTATCTATATCAGAAGGATTTGTACTTATCGTTGGGTAGGGTTGCATGCAAGCCCATAGATATGAAGGATGAATAATATAGTGTTCTTGATCGGAAGGCTCTGGGTTCCATAAGGTTGAGCCTTGCATTGTCTGTGATTTCCAACTTATCACAGTGCAAGACAATAGAAGAGTTGATAAAATCTTTGGCAAATTTATATGAAAAGCCCTCAGCTTCAAATAAGGTATTTCTTATGAAGCAGTTATTTACTTTGCAAATGTAGGAAGGTGAATCGGTACATACTCATCTTAGTGATTTCCATGGTTTGGTAAACTAGTTAGCTTCAGTCAATATTGTTTTTGATGATGAAGTAAAGGCTCTCTTGATTTTATGCTCTTTACCTAAAAGTTGGGATAGTTTAGTTATGGCAGTAAGTAATTCTGCGTTTGCTTCTAAAATCTTAAAAGTTGATGATGTTGTAAGTGTGATCTTGAATGAAGAAATACGCAAGAGAAGCACAGGTGAATAATCAGGGAATGCTCTAAGTGCAGAAAGTAGGGGAAGGCAAAGAGAGAAGGTTGAGCAAGGGAAATCAAGGTCGAAGGTGGGAAGGAGATCTAAATCCAGAGGTGTCACCTGCTGATTTTGTGGAAAGAGAGGACACACAAAGAAAGAGTGTTGGTTGAGGGATAAAGAAAATCAACATGAAGGTAATGAAGAAGCAAAGGATGCAGGTATTTTGGCACAAGATGCTCTCATACTTTCTTTGGATAGTCAGGTAGGATCATGGGTTTTAGACTCTAGTTCTTCTTTTCATGCATCCCCAAACAGAGATTTGTTCCATGAGTATGAATAGGGAGACTTTGGAGTGATTTATTTAGGGGATGGTACGCCTTGTAAAATAGTTGGCAAAGGGAAAGTGCAGCTGAAATTATAGATGGACAACACATGGGTGTTGAAGGAGGTTATGCATGTCCTAGTTCTGAAGAAGAGTTTGGTTTCTGTAGGAAGGTTGGGTGATGAGGGATGCATAGTAACCCTCACAGCGGATTCTTGGAAGGTTACCAAGGGAACACTTGTTTTATCAAGAGGTAAGAAAGTAGGTACTCTTTATCTATCTACTTGTATTACTGATTCTACTTTTGGTTTATCTACTTCAGCTGTAGATTTAAAGATGTGGCTTAATAGGCTTGGTCACATGAATAAGAAGGGAATGGATGTTCTTGATTCAAAAGGTATGAGTTCAGATTCGAAAGGCATAGATAGAGTTCATTGCAGGAAAAGGAAATTTGATGCTTTTGACAGGAACAAAGAAGCCTTGGTGTTTATGGAGGAGATGAAGGATAGAGATCAGTCATAGGGGCTGAATGATTCTGATTAGGGTAGTATGGATAGGGGTTTGATCCAAGATGAGCTCACAGGTGAAGAATTCATAACTTATAGGAACACACAGACACCGATGTTGGTTACTTGGAATCAACGTCAGTCAGGCAGATACCAACATTGGTCATGTGCAGACCAGTAGGGTCGATAGAGTCAGGCAGAGAAGTCTAACATTGGTTAGGCAAGGATCGATGTCAGTAGAGGGGACACCAGCATCGACCAGGGAAATGATGTCGACAGTCAGGGTCAGTGCAGGGAACCGACATCGATCGGGTGCAGACTGAGATGTGACCAGCATCGGTCATTAAGACAAATTTTGGGTGGACAACAAGCTGTCAAGGAGTCTCAAGCACCCATATGGAGGACTTAAAGGGTATGTAAGCCTCAAATTCATCATTTCCCTTCTTTACACTACTTATTACTCACTTATGGTAAAGAACTAGGAAGTTATTGAAGAAGCAAAACAGGTAGATCCAGGAAATAGTGGGAGCTTGGCATGGATGGAGGATGTGATTCCTTGGAGGAGAACCAAACAAGTGTTTTTGGTGGAGTTTCCAGCTGGATGTAAGCACTGAGAGACGAATGGATGTTCAGGATTAAGAAGAGCAGAAATGGACATGTGAGATGGAAGGCTAGGGTATATGGTCTTGTATATGCTGTAGGACAATGGAGGTTTGACCATTGTATTTATCTTTACTAGGTTGGATAATATTAGCTACATTATCCTATTACTGTATTGTGTTGCTTGTTGCAGGGTTTCATATACAGGGAGTTTTTTGAGCTAAGGGTAAAATTAGTTCAGAGGTATGCCATGAAGAATTTGGGAGCAACAAAATTCTTTTGGCATAAGTGACAGGTATAACATCATTGGTTTTATGGTGGTTGGTCTTCAAGAGTGACTTTGAAGAGGAATACAAAGCCAAGGGAACAAAGTAGATGGTGTATAGGTACAGGTACAATTGTAGTTATTTATCTCCAAGTGGGAGATTGTTAGGTTGTGGAGCTAAAAGCTTCAACTGTTGCAAACATGGAGGAGGTTGCTGAGTTCCAGGGAGACTGGAATCAATAGAGTGCAGTGTAGAAGGCAATCGACATCAGTAGGTGAGGATTGAAGACAATTGGCATTAGTAGGGAGTCGGCCGACATCGGTCAGCACCAGACAGATAGGGACCGACGTCGGTCACCTATGGCAGTTCCAAAATTGTTGTTGACGAACAGTCAGTTAAGTGAAGCGAGTGTTTACATGTTTAAGGGCTAATTATAGTCATGAGCTGCATGTCTAATTATTATAATTAGAGTTCTATTTTTGTATGCATGGGATTCTATTTAAAGACCCATGAGGCATGTATTGTAAATCAAGCAAGCAAGTAAAGTATTAAAGCAAGGAAGCAAGGTCAAGGAGATCTATAGGTGTAATGTCAAGGAGATCAGCTGAAGCATTCAAGGAGGGGATAACAACTCAGGTTGTTGAGTTGGTTGTGTTGAGCAAGAGAGAGAGGGAAGAAGGTCTTGAGGTGTGGCAAGCCTTTGAGGTGGAGGAAGAAGTGGCATCTTCCTTATTGTATTTTCTTTTAAGAGTATTTAATACAAGATTGTGTATTGTCTCTCAAATTCTTTACTGTCTCAAGTTTCTAGTTACTTAATCATTCTAGTATAATTCCATGTTTAATTGCTTATAAGAAAATTAATCAATTGTGCTTCCATTGGATAAGGGTTCCTAACACAATTTGGCATCAAGATTAACCATAAGGTGGTGTAGAATCAAGGTGAGGTCTACACCTAGCATGTTAGAATAGGCCCATGCAAAGATATCTATAAATTATCTCAACAAATTTGTAAATATGTCATATTCCTCCTTAGTTAGGGATACACCTAGTTTTATCCATTTCAAGTTTGATGGAGTCCTAATATTTACCTTTGTTATATCTTCAACTAGAAGGGTCAAACCATCTTCTAGGATAGTAGGCAATGACTTAAACTATTAGATTATATTAGGGTCCTCCATTAGGACTTGTTCTTTAACTTCTCCTAGGCATGATGAATCTGAGTCCCTTAATGGGAGATCTGGCCATGTGACAAAAATAATTAGAAATTATTGAATAATTTGATGAAATATTTGTTATTGCTCAAAGATGAACTCAGATCCACAGGCAAGTTTATCATTGGTGGTCTCCTAGTCTAAATTTAAAGAAGAATGAACATCCCCATCTAATGGCACCTAAAACAAGTTTTCACCACTAGACTAGCCTTTATCTTTACTTTTTCCCTAGTTATAAAGCACTTCAAAGAGCTTTTCACTTTGGGACCTCAATATTTTACTTATTTGTTTTTGGCTAAGGGTGTTCACTTACTATCCAAAATAGGCTACAGGATCTGATGTGATTGAGAATCTTGAATTGTGATCTCCCAATGGAACATTGTCTCTAAGGCCTAAAAATTCATAAAATGCATCATCATTCTAGAACTCATCAATCAATAGACTAGGTTCTTGTTGGTCCCAATATATTAGTTAGGGAAAATATAATGGTAAAGGGTTGTGATGAATAGCCAGGGTATGGTACAAATGGAATTGTTATCAAATAGGTTGGTTTTAGCTAGGTTATCAAAGGTGAGGCTATGATCAAACTCTACTTTACTATCATCATCATCATTAGTAGTCATTGGTGATGGATTTTGAATAAGATATGTGGGGTCACCCCTAAGTAGTTTAAATCCAAGTCCATAAGGTCATTCATACTTAGTCATAGAAATTACCTCGATGGTTCCTTGTTGATTTGGTTCAAGGCCTCTCCCTTCATAATTGTGATGCTCCATGATCCTATTGGGAATAGGATACGTTGAAATTTTATAACATTAATCTTGGTTGTTGTTGTATAACCATGATTCATCCCCTTCAAGAGGGTTAGGTTCTAGGTTAGATGCTAGTGCAAATGTGACAGGTCCCTTATCTTTATTCTGTTATTTCTAATGCATATGTGGGATGAATTTAAGTCACCTAAAGGTTTTCAGATTTTGAGGAATATTAATAATATGAAATGTATCATGGGTCATATACTCTCTTGGTCCATTATCTAAAATGGTGAAATGATTAGAAGCTTCAAGAGGTAGTATGTGGGAAAGGGAATCTAAGGTATTAGGATCTATGTAATTATCTGGTGAAGAATCAATAAGTATAACCTTTCCTTTATCCTAATTGGAACTTGGATTCATGTTGTACTAATAATTATATCTTTGAAATTTGGCCTTAAGATGTTTTCAGTGTTCATATGGGTGTAAATCTCCTAGAATATTCACTTCCATCCCTGAGTGGGAAAACTTGATACATTGGTGTAACATTGATGAGACTACATGAACCTCATGTAACCAAGGCCTACTTAGAACTATATTGTATGATAACTCAAGGTCAAGCACATGGAAAAGTTTATCATGGGTCAAAGGCCCAATGATAACTGGTAAACTAATAGTGCCTTGTGATTCTCTTTCTTGATTATCATAGGCTTTGATGGTTATTATTTTTGGCTAGAGATCTGCCATTGTGTACCCAAGAAGCTTGATGAGCTTTAGAGACACTATGTTAAGTCTAGATCCATTGTCTATAAGGAAACATTTGACTTTATGCCATATTATATAAACTTCTATGTATAATGGATTATTATGGAGTGGGCCAAGAGAAGACAAATCACTTTGTATGAATGTGACTTGTTGGGCTAAAGCTAGGTGTCTAACCAAAGCTTGAAATTTATCAAGGGATATGTCACTATCAATAGTGGATTGGGTCAAAAACTTATTCAAGATGTTCTTGTAGATTATTGAAATTCACAACAAATCTAAAATAGAAATTTTTGCTGGTGTCTTATGTAATTGTTTCACAATATCAAACTTCTTATCTTGGTCAGGAGTGAATGGTTTATTCTAAGGTTGAATGGTTTGTTAGATGATAGGCAAAGTGGTAGATGCTTATGGGCTTGGGATAGTAATATTTTACCTCTAAGTTGTGATTGCACAATCAGGATTAAGTAATGGACCATTATTGCTAACAAATGTTGGGAATGGTGTGGGACTAGATAGGACAAGTCTCAATTATTGGTGCACTCACATGTGGTCACATGGAAAAGATGAGTTATCGATAGAAGGTCCAAAAGGAGAAGTCCTAGTTTGTTGCTTTCCCTATATCCACTCCCATGTCAAAGAAGGATTATCTATGTAATTTGGTTGAATGTTTTTATTTAACAACGATCTAGGCTAATTTGTGCTTGGTCTAGGATTAATGGAGATGGTATTAACACTACCCCCTGCAATATGATGTACAACCCTATTGTATTCATGTGCAACTACATGGTAAGTTTATTGGTTTTTATCATTTTGACCTTGGTTTTATCCATTATTCAATCATTGTGGGTTTTGTAGTTGATTTTATTGATTCTGCTAGTTCGGCCTTTGATTTTGATACTATTGATTTTACTATTTCATTAGCCATCATTGTTATTATTGCTAATTATTTTTTTGCTACCTATTGTTATGTTAGGGAAAGGGGTTTTGATAAATCTTGAGAGTTTGATTGAAAGTGGAAGCACCATTATCGAATGTTATCTCCCCATTATCTAACATATTCTCAATTAAATGCTTGATTTAGACACATCTTTATAGATTATGCCCATTGACTTGATGATAGTCAAGTAATTTGTTTTCATGGTACCAATCAAGATAAGGAATACCTTGTAGATAATACTTTATTACAGGCCAACTAATAAGATTAGTGGAAACAAGATTGTGAAATACAAATTCAATAGGTTTTCCTAGCTCACTAAAGACACGATGTGTAGGCATAGATCTCCTAGGAAGATGGGTTTATAATGGTAAAGGTTGATGTATTTGTTGTGTAGGTCTTTGTTGTTGTGCTTGCATCATTGTTTGGAGAGGTTTTTGGGTACGAGTAAGCTAAAAAAGTGGTGCAAATGACATTTACACCATTTGGATATGAGGAGATTCGATTACTTCATTTCCCACAACATTCCTATTGTGGTTGAATTACTTTGATATTTCTTGGTTATTAGCCTATGCTAGTTGTGATGCTTGCACTTGAATAGGATGTTGATGTTGGCCATTTCCATGATTGGTACCTTAATTTTGATTAGTTGAATTAATCTTGAAGACTCCTTTATTGATGATCTTCACTTGATCAACAAACCTTTGTCAATGATCTATTTGAAAGCATGTGCACATTGTTGTTCCAGATGATAAGCTATCTCACTATGGAAATTTTTAGTAAACACAATGACTAATTGTTTATCTAGTAAACTATGGGTGAAACTGATTGCAAGGGCTCTCCATCACTATAAATAAATTACAAAAATCTCACCAACTTTTGCTTTACTTGTGTTAAGTCCACTAATGAAATCTTATGCTCGAGATTATAGGAAAAGTGTTGCATAAAATTATCAAAAAGATCATCAAAATCTGTTACTATTTTTGGGAAACTTTAAAAACTACTCCAAGGCTTGTCCAGCCAAGCTTCTTAGAAATAATAACAAAAGGTATATGTCACTATATGCCACTAGTTAACATGTGATAAAGAATTTAGTCAAATGAGCTTTAGGATCACTTTTCCCTTTATATTTGTTGAATTTTAGTGGTTCATATCTTAAAGGAAATAGTATCTAAAAATACTCTATGTCAAATGGATAAGAACACATGTCATCCAATTTAAAAATTTTAGTTTGTTTACCTACTTGAATGGCAACAGTTACATCCTTCATCTATTATAATTCTTGGGATAGGAAACTAAAAGGAACATTTGTTTGAAGGAGAATATTGGTTTGGGTAGATGGTTGGGAGGTCATAAGTGAGATAGTTTGACTAGGGTATGATGAAGATACCTATTGGGGTACATTGGTTTGGTTAGGGAATGGACTAGGAATATGCATATATGGATTAGGATGTACTTGAAATTGTACATTTGGTTGTGTGATATTATATTTTGGGTTGGTAATAAAGTTTTGAATTAGAGGATTTTATGGTTTGAAATTGTACATTTGGTTGTGTGATATTCTAGTTTGGGTTGGCAATAAAGTTTTGAATTAGAGGATTTTATGGTTTGGGATGGTAGAATATAACTATATTGTGCCTACTATGGTTGAAAAGGGACATGCTATTGATTAATCGAACCTTGCTGTTGAGTGGGAAATTGTGACCCCAGATCTTATCTCTAAATTTTTGGCACATTTTGAACCAATGGTTGTCTAGTTGGTACTTGAGAAACATGGGGACCTCTTTGTTTTATGAATCCCTATGGAGAAGTCAAAATAGGTTGTAGATTCAACATCTATTACTGACCAATATTTGCATGTTGTTTACTAGTGATTACTTGGTTTTGAATTGACATATTAGTCTATGACTAAAGAGGTATGTTTATCATTCCCTGGTGAGGTATAACATTTGTTTCCCCTGATTGAGGTAGCAATGTATTTATCCTTTGTTGCATCGATACACTAGATTGTGCCTGCTATTGTGAAATACTACTCATTACTTGTTGAGGAGTAGGATTCATCATATTCTATTGTTGAGGTGTGACATTATCCATTGTTTGATTACCTAATCCCATAAGTTATACACTTGAGGAAGTAGTCGATTGAGGTTGGGGAGTAGAAACTCTTATTCCCTAGTATGATAATCTACTTATGGGATTAACTATAGGCACATGTTGTTGGCTAGTTGTTTATGCATTAGTACCACTTTGATTAGGATTAGATGTTGTTTGTGTATTATCTACTATGTTTAGCTCACTATTCTATGTAGAGGCTAAAGACACTTGTTCAATAATGGGCATATGCATCAAGTTATCTATTGAATCAATTTATACAAATGAGTCAAAACTTAGATTTTTCTTGTCCATTTAACTCTATCAACACTCCTATTGAAAGAACTAGGTAAATAAGAGGCTTACTCACCATGTTCATCTTATTCAAATCATGTGCTATATTTAGGTAGGTTTGATATGTCATTTGCATTTGGTTAAAGTGATTTTCCATGATCTTTTTGCCTTGATTAGATATATTAGGGTCTTGTTATGTTGTTTGGACTAGAGCCATAGGATTACTAGAAGAAGCCTCTTGATCATAAATGATATTATGGGGCATTCTTAGTAGACTTGGTAAATTTTCATGAGGGAAGTATACTAGAAACTTGGCCCCTACCTCTATGGCTCTAACTAAAATATCATCTTTGTTCTCTAACAAATGTCACTCAAATAAAAATGGATCATACATGGATGCTATATTAGTAGAATATGACTATTAAATAACTGGCTCATCCATTATGGGTATTATAGATAGGTATTGCATGGTTTATTTTTGGTTCTATTCTAAATAAGGTGGTATGTTAACTAGATAATTAGTCAATGGATCTTGGCTTTGTCTACTAATTGAGTATTATAAGAGGGATAAGAATCCATCTCATAAGTAATATTATCTTCATAGGGGTCTTGCAACATTTTTTCCTATGCCACCACATTACTAATCCTTAGATTGTACATGAGTCCACTATGAGTCTAGGAATACATGTTGGGATCCATAATCAATGCTTTGTGATAAAAGGTCAAACTATTCTACAAACTCTAAAATGGACAAAATCTAAAACAAATGATGTTTCAACTGGGTCTAGATTTGTCAAAAGGATAAAAAAATTATGAAAAGATTTGTGAGGAAATAAGCTAGTGTGAAGTATCTAACATTTTATTATTCACACAAAGATAAGCAAGTAAATGGACCAAAAATAAAAATGCCAAACTCTAAAGTTGAAGTGTTTCAAATCAGTTTAATCTAAGAATTTAAAAGTTGTTACGTCTTTTGGCCAAATGTGGCATCAAAATATAGGCTCAAATAAGGCATGTGCTAAGGCTCTTGGCCAAACAACATCAAAATCTAGACTTTTAAATAGATAAAAGTTTTAATCTAATAGATTTGAAACACTTCTAACAAATACTAGGCATTTGATTCTTGGACATGAACTTGATCAACTAGGTATAAGGTATAAACAAAAAGAACTTCAAAAATAGTTTATTTTCTCATAAATAATATATAAAACTTGGTTCTTTTGACAAATAAGCTAGATAAAAATGAATAGTATAACAGTGCTTTAGACAAAGGATCATAAAAAGTACACTCAAATTGGTCTAAAAATGTAGGAACAAATTGGAACTCTATGCAAAAGGGTCTATGAAATAATATTTGAAATGTTTTGGGCAGCGTAATGATGCTATACTACCCAAAGGGTGTGACAAAAAAATTTATTTCAAAAAATCTCTAAGGCAAAGACATTTTCCCACAATTTTGATAGTATAACACTACTTTTCTTGACTCAAAATGTTGTGGTGCATAGACTCAAAGTGCAAGTGTTAAAAAAAAAATGGCTAAAGTATATCAAGTGATGACAATGATTATGTTTCTTTAAACAACTTTCAACCCAAATTGGAAATTAAACCTAAGTTCCCTCAAGTTTAGTGCAAATGGTGAACCCACTTAACACATCAACCCTATGAACTTGTAAAGGTGCAATTATGAAATTAGATTATAATTGAAAGACTTAAAACAACTTTGGTAAAGGTCTAAACTCAATTGGGTAGCATAACTATGCCAAAGTGGATGATATGACTCTCAAGCTTTTGATGAATTTTGAACAAGGCAAATTGATGATCTCACATGGGCAACATAATGCCTCTTTGTTCAAAGAAAAATTTAAACTATGTGTTTGGTTTGAAATGTTTGTTTACACCAAGTTTTGACCTAAAACAAGACTTTAATCTATGACAAGACCAAATAATTAATTTCTCTTAGATCCTAAATTAACAAGGTTGCTTGGTATTATTGGAATACATCAATATACGTCATTTTGAGAGGATTTTAAGTGGTCATCCAAAAGTAAATATGCATTATATAGTAGGGTTTTCTACACCCCCCCTTCTCTCAAATGATAGTACTATGACATGGACCTTGAGGTGCACCTTGCACTAATAATAATTCTATGTTAAGTGGGGATTTGTCTAAGATATGACAAGTTTTTGAATGTTCTAGGGAATCAATTGCACAATGAATTTCATGTCAAATAATGCAAAAGAAAATCACAAATTTTAGGTCTATATCACTTGGCTTGTTGAAAAAATGTCTAGTCCTTTTTACAACCACTACATCCTATTGTTTGCTTAGTTTAATGTGATGTCCAAAGTGCCATTACATCTCATATGCAACTCTATTTAGGAGCCAAATGAAGTCAATGCTAGGAGGTGAAACCCCAGGTCAAAGCTTCCCTAAAGAAATCATGGGAGTTGATGAAGTCCCCCTTGTAAGCCATGTTTGCATAAAAATAAAGAAAGCATGAAAGTAGAAAGACTTTAGGGTCATTTTGAAGGTCACACAAACTTTGACGATATTTTGGGGAGTGATTTAGATGAATTTATTTCTAAGCCTTGGAATAGGCTACTTACAATAGGAATGGCACTTTTGATTCCAAGGGTTCCCTAAAAGGGACAAATTGAAGAGCATACATGCAACATCCCTCTTTTTGCCAAACAAAAACTTAATCTAAAAAACTAAGTAAATACAAAAATATTTGAAAAGGTGAGTTCATTTTTAAGCCCAAATGGAAAATGAGGTGGTGTTCATTTGATCCCTTGGTATTAGTTGAAAATTTTGAAAACATTCACCATAAACATCTACATTCTTGTTCTAAACACATAAACAAGGTTCCTAGTTGATTTTTAAGCATGAAAAAGGTGATCTAAAATATGTTTTTAGAAAATGTCAAGCTTGGTCCTACAACAAAAAATTTATCATGTCCTTTAGCCTTGAAGATCTTTTGGGTTTGAAATAATGAGCTTTAGAAAAAGAGCTCTCAGGTCTGTGTTTTAAGAAAAACACAGTGACCAACGTCGGTTTATATAATTGATGTAGTTACATTTTTTGACTGATGATGGTTATCTAACTAATATCAGTTATATTAATGTGACCAATGACATGTACACAACTAATGTTGGTTTTGCTAAATGATGTCAGTTAAGCTATCCAACTGATGTCAGTCTTACTAATAAAAATGTCAAAATAAAGTTAGAAAATCAATTTAAAAGAGTTTTAAGGGTCCAAATAAATATTGTAAATCTACAAAATGATCTTCTTCATGTATGGGATGCATCTAGTCCCACTGGGCATGCCATTATGTGATCTAGGAATTTGACTCAAGAGAGGATGGTTAGTATCATGTTGGTTCTAAAATGAAAACAAAATGAAAGGAACACACTAACTAACATAATATCTCTAGGCCTAGACACTAGAGAGAGCTTAGTTTAATAAAACAAATGACAAACACAACTAAAAAGTAAGGAATAAAACACAATAATTCCTTCACCTTCCTTGGATGCTCCAAATGCCTTTGTAGTGGTGGCTTACTCAGCTTGTGCTCACGAAGTCCTTGGAAATGGAAGCTTGGCTACCTCCATCTCTCCTTGGCACCTTTGGCTTGTGGCTTGGAATCAATTTGGCATGGTAACACTAATTTCAATGGATTCTTAAAGATATTTGAGTGTAATAACTTTGCACCAAAATAGCTTAGAAATGATGTTCATGGCCTCTTTATTTATAAATTTTTGAGAATGTCTAGAATCAACCTGAACCATCCATCCTAAGATTAGATGTGTGGTTGAGGATTAATTCAATTTTAGTAATTAAGTTTATAATTATCCTCATCATGGCATTAGAAGAAGGGGAAATTAAGAGGGATGAAGGGAATCATATAAGGCATTGATGAGTTATGGAGGGCATGAATCTTGATATTTGAGACATTTATGGCCTAAGGATGTCTTCCCAAGAAATGAGGTCATTTAATGATGTAGATATTCAATATTCATTTCTAAAAAAAAGTATTCAATAAGTTTCCATGGAATTCTTAATTAGGCCTTGATTTAGATTAATTAGCTCCTAAGCATGTTTAAGCACTTTGTGTACAAATTACTCAAATTGATTAGAATGCCTTGTTATTGGTCCAAAATTTGACTCGATTGGAATTGAAAGTCACTGTTAGATGCGTTGGATGTGTTATCCCATTTAAGATGTTACCAATAGAAAATTACAAAGGCCCATGTCTTATACAAGATATTTGATAGGAAATATCAATTTAGAGCACTTAAGGGCAAAATTGGCATTTTGACTCAAAATGATCTAATCAAAGTTAGCTAGCCCATAAATTTCATTACCCTATTTAATGATACCATAGCCAAAATTGGCACTTGAATATGTCAGTTTTATATCTTTTAGTGTGTTTTAGTGTTTTTAGGCCAAATTGTGAAATTTTGGTGGAAATTGGCCAAAAGCCTAATTAGAGGTTATCAATGGCCAGATTTGGGTGTCTACACATCTCACATACTCAAAAAATGTAAAACACCCTTCATATTGATTGATAATAGATAATGATGCCTCATCAAGCCAAGTAGGTTCTAGAGGTGGTCTAGTTGCAAACTAGGTCTATAGGTCCTACCCATGTAAGCTCACTCTAAAACTGTCATGAGTAATCTAATGACTCATATGTATGCTCAAACAACATCATATAGCTTCTTATGCCTCTATGCATCCATCTCACTAGGCCATCAAGCTCATACCTTCTCATAAGGTCTCTTCATGTAATGACCAGTGTCATGACTAGGCTTCTCAAACTCTTGAAACTTGACAACTAACCTTAAAACACTTCTTGAAGCCCTTATAACTTTCTCACATGTCTTACATGATCCTCAAAAAATTTCATACCTATGAATGATGCTATCAAACACGAAAATTATTCAATCACCTAATGAACACCTTTGACATCAATGACAACATCAATGCCAAACTTCAATAATAGGAACAAAGCTCAACATGAAGGTTAAGATAAAACCTAAAAACATCTAGGTGGTTGCATCTTTTTCCAAGACATATTACATATAGGAAATATATATTTAGTTCAAACAATAACATCAATGTTAACATCCAAGGCTAATACTAGTAGTTATAGCTCCAAAGGCACTAAATACATAGTTTGGTGAGTGGTCTAGAATCCTCTTCCAATTTGCTTCCTCTCTGTTCTAGATCTAGAACTATATTAGCATCAAAACTAGATAAATGCATTATTTCTTTATAATTTCCATATCTAGAATATTTTTAATTATTATTTTTTAGCATACCTTAGTTTAATAAATTCAGTATATGTTATATCTAAGTTTAGAATTTTGGCCTACTGTAGATCTAATTATTACCCTTGTGCATTTTCATTTCTATATTCTTAACCCTATCTACCCAAGTAGGATACTTATACAAATTTAGGGTTAAATAAGATGCAATGGAAATAATTGGGTCCATGATATTAGTGGCTAAAAATTCCAAAGAGTATCAATTTCTTATTGATAACCTTCTTCAACCAGCTCATGTATAACCATATTTATAAGATGGTATGTGATACTTCTAGTCCCAACTCCCCTTCATACCAAGAACTATATGTCTATCTCTAAGACCAAATTCTCCTCTTAACAACCTATCATGAAACCAACATAAACCCTTCATTCACAACGTCTCTTACTATACCTTACTTGGTGGCACACTGTATTTTAGAAGCTATAATGGAATGTCGATTTGTTGTTTACCTTTAGGAGAATATGAATCAATACTTAAGATGTATAGGAAAGTGTTTTTGGGTCCCACACTAGTGACATGGTCCTTACTAATAAAATCATTTAAGAATAATAATATTGGAAACCAATGGATTTAAATGCCTTAAAAAATGTCAAGAAATGTATTTCCTATAAAAAACTTGGTGATATGATCCACGCTCCTTCATGAGTGCTTCAGCTGACCACAACTCCTTGGCCATTTTCAACATGGGGAATTGATCTTTTAGGGAAAATAAACCCCACTTGCTATGGTGCCCACAAGCATATCCTCACTGCTATAGAATATTTCACTAAGTAGATAGAGGCAATTCTTCTCGCTTATGTAATTGAAAAGAATATTTCCAAATTCATTTATTATAACCTCATCTATCGATATGGCATCCCCTCCATCATTATATTTGATAATGGTGTATCATTCAAAAATAAGGATATAAAATACCTCTATTATTAATTAAAACATGTCTAAACCCTATTTAACTCAAGGTAATGTCCAAACCAAGGCATCTAATAAAATGAATATTAATATTCTTAAGAAGATTGTCAATGACATTAGATGTGATCGACACTTGAAATTATTTTTAGCCTTGTGGGCTTACCATACTAGTACTCACAAATCTATGGGTGTCACACTATATTCCAAATCTTTTGGCTCTAAGGCTATCATCCCTATAGAGATCTAGTTTCACTCTTTGTGAATCTCCCTATAAAATATAATTGATGATAAAGGCTACCAAGTCACCATATTACAAGAGCTAGATCTCTTTGATGATAAATGATTTGATACCATATATATTTTAAGATCCTATCAGAATTGGATAATCCATATTTAAAAGAACATATTATTCCTTGAGAATTTGAAGTCAGTGATTTGGTGCTAAAATAAAATCAAAATAATACCAATGTCAAGCATAAAAATAAAGGTAATTTTGAGGCCAACTGGATAGGTCCATACTTTATTAATACAAATTATGGTTATGGGGTATGTATATTGCTACACCAGATGGAAAATAATTTGAGTAGCCTATGAATTTTTTTTCATCTCAAGCATTTATATACTTGACTTGATTAAACATTGTCTATGAGATCCCTTTTTTGGTGTCATCTATTTCCCATCTGTCCATTTTACCTTTCCTCTTTTTTCTTTTCCAATGTCAATTCTTTTCCTTTTTCCCATTCCTATTACCATCATGATATTTATTATAACCAACCAATGCTACACACATTTTCAAAGAGAATTTTTTGAATTTTTTTAGGTTGGTCCACTTGAATAGCCTCTTTATAGACAAGTGTATTTTGGTACTTTTATATGGTTTACCTACTTGGCAGTTCTTTGAGATAACCTCTCTACTTCATATAGATTATTCCCCCCATTGTGTGCTTTCATATTCCTATTTTTAGTTATGTAATATCCCTTTGCCTTAGATCTTATTGTTGGTTTAGTGCCATATTTATGTAGCTAGTTTAGATGTTGTTTGAGTCCCCACCTAAGGTTACTTTTCATTTGCTAGATGGTTCCCTGTACATTTATTTATATTCCGTTACCATTAAAAATTTCCAAAAACCCTAAAAATCATCTTGTTAAAACTATATTTCTTATAGAAGCATTTTTGGGTGGGTTTTCCCATTAGTTTGGTTCATCATTTCTAATCCCATTTTCTAAGATAACTACATTAGTTTGAGGGACACATGGACTATGTAATATAACTTGAATACATGGGGTATCCCATGTAGCTCAACTACCATAATCATCATTCTTCTCTTTCATCTTTCACTATTTTAGGACTAAAAACTTTAGGAGTATTTCATGAGTGAGTACTCATGCTTTATTCCTCTTTGTACTTGTTATTGTCATCCTCTTTTCTTGCCATGTTGTCTTATGCTCTCACCATTTTGTGAGAAATCTTTGTATTATGATCTCACCTTTTTGCAAGCAACATTTGTCTTATGCTCTCAATGTTTTGTGAGTAACCTTTATCTTATGCTCTTGTCATTTTATGAGAAAACTTTATTTTACACTTTTGTCATTGTATGAGTAAACTTTATCTCATGCTTTCATCATTTTTTGGGAAAGCATTATTTTACACCCTCACCATTTTATGAGAAATCATTTAATACGCATTTGCCATAGGATAGTCTATTTTTACTCTACAAAATCATTTTCTACTTATCATCACTTTTCTTCTTTCCCAATTTTTAGGAGAACTACATTTGGTGTGAGGTTCATATAGACTATGTAGGCAACATCCATTTGCATGGAGAATCTATAGGTAGCTTGGCCACCCATCATTATTATTAAATTACCACCAAATAATTAAATCATATTATCTATTATCCCATTGAATTAGGGGAAAATATCCGAGCATATCACCTTCCTAATCACACATGCAAAATTATTGATTACGTAAAATTGCTTATTACTTTTTGTATTATGTTTTGTGTGTGTTTGGTTTGTATGTTTGTTTAAAGATTAATTGTTTTATTATTTATGTTTAGTAAAACATTATTTATAATTAAGTCTTGATTATTCATAACTTGACCTTGAGTTATTTCTATTTGTATTCAAATTATTTTTGTCTATCTTTGTTCAATGGATTATGTTTTACACTTAGGTCTTGATGTTTTATATCATAATCCCAAGTTCTAAATATTTACTCATGAATTAGTCCTTATGAAATTAATGTTATCATAATTCACTCATAATTATGATGCATAATATCATTTTAAAAATTAAAAATCAAGTGCTCAATTTTTGCACACAATGTTACACGGAGAACATCTCACCAAACATGATCTATCTATTACATGCATAATCAAAGATGTCATTAGGTTTTCCATAATCATAACAAAATTAAAAAATATAAATCACCATGGCTATCACTATGCTAATTACAGACATGTATCTCTAATTATAGCATATACAAGCTAGTCAAAGTATATATCACATCAATAAAGCAAATATTATCTCAATATCACATTTATTCAACTTTACTATCTAAAAAAAATACACAAGTTTAATATATACTAGAGAGAAAGATAAAATAATCATGGAAAATAAGAATCAATATACATATTATTCTCAAAACATATACATCTAGCATTAAATCAAAATAGGAAGTGACATCACATATACTAAGGGAATTTCAGAATCAATGTATAAAATATAGCCAAGGAACTAAATATCATATGTATCTCAAAATAATTTTGTATACATAAAGAGAACATATATATTATACATATAAAAAGTGTGTATATGTAACCAAAGTGTCAAATATGTCTCTTTCCATCTCTAGGAGGACTCTAATCAAATCTCTACCCTGTGCCTCACACTAGTGGATGTTGTGGTGGTGGCCCCATCACTCTCTACAATGGTGCAAGTTTTACCATTAATCTCTCTGATGTTGTCATATGGTGTGATTTAGAAGTTTGGTTAGTAATTTGACTCTAAGTGTACTCTTTGAAGGAACCCTACCCTTCACTAACATGGATGACTCGTATAGACTCTGGTAATAGGATACCTCATCCTTCATCCATTTGCTTGTAACACATCATCTAGTGACCTAGACAATACTTAATTAGATATAATATATGATGACTCATCTCACTCCCATGAATCCTCTAAAAATATACATGGGCTCACTCTCACTTTGAATAATCCATATCCCATTTATTGGTTATTGTCATAAGGTCTACCTCGCACATCATGAGCTAGCCCTAAAGGTTGGTCATTTGGGTAACCTGTCCTCTCAATGCTATAATTTATGTATGTTAGGATATGAAAATGGACTATATCTTCATGGTTTATAATTTGGATATCAATATATCATCTTGTAGCCATGCTATATCTTGTTCAAGGCCTATAATATTTACTAGTTTGGTAGTAATCTCCCTTTACAATCTATCTATAAGGGCCTAATCCTCCACTGATTTGGTAGTCTTCAAAGTCCCTGACTCATTTGTACCCTACCTAAAGCCCTTAATTATATCCTATGTCATCTCTATACTTAAGGGAGGACCCTATCCTCTATCTCTATCCATGGCCCCATCCTATCTATCTTTAGTGTCTAATCTAAAATATAGCACTAGAGGTGCAAACTATGTGCCCTAGGTCTATAATACCTACTGTGTAACATGTTGTATAGGGATATAAAGTGCTTGATTTGTAATATAATGAAAATAAACCTATAAAAACTACTATAAAATTTACTATGGAGGAACCTATGGTGCGACCTACTGCACTAAGGCATGTACCTATACCTATGCCTATACATGTTCATGTTTATGTGGAAGACCCTATGATAGTGTCTACCTATACCTAACCCTCATATGGTGCTATCCTGACAACTAAGTCTAGGTTCATTTCAAATGTGTAAGACTATAACCTACTCACCATGTTGCATAGGAATCTATAATAATGGCATTTGATATACCTCCTATGTATTTTCATACAATTATTTGAAGGGCTAGGTAACTTTTGATCGCCTTTATCCAAAAGATGGATGTATCCCAATCCTTAGTATCTCATGTGATATGCACATTAATGTGGTCCATCAGGCACATCCTAATATAACCCAAACTATCATTATAACTGATCAAGCCTATACCACTCTACTATAAAATCATGACACCCTATGATATAACATGGCATAATGATATACTGAGTCATGAATCTATTCTCTACCCATCCAAATTATACTACCAAATATGGATAGTAGATAAAGTCATCATATACCATATCATCTATGGCTTGATGATATTAATATAAATCCCCTAAGTGGCCTCAAACTTTTTCTCCTATTTGATATAAACCAAATGCCAATGGGTCATGCGTGTCTTGATTTAATCTTTGACCAATCATTTACTTTATTGTAATGTTCTCCTAGGCATTGACTTGTAATAATGTAATTAACCAGATACTCCTACCACTATGTTGGGTTTTATTCTCTTTATCATATTTTTATTTATGAACTAAATTATATCCCCAACAAGCTTACATACTAGCCTTTCATGCAAGACTAATGTATTACACACTCACTCGAAGCACACAATAAGAGACCAGTTCCCATGGATTATGTTACTTAGTAACACACTAGTCATGTATCGAAGTTTATTCATATAGCTGATTAGAAATTGCATAGAAAAAGAAATATACAACTGTAAACCTTGACTCATTAATCACAAAACCATGAACACAAAGATAAATTCCATGAAGTCTAAAGGGTTGTTTATGCAAACTCATATAAGGCATGTTATATAAATATTATAATGAATGATAAGCTAAAAATTAGTTAATTTAAACCCATTTTTAATGCTTAAATATTATTTCTAAGAAACACAACACCTAAATTGATTGTAATATCCATAATTCTATATTATAGAGTCACTATATGTTATCTATTATCAGTCAGCTTATATCAATCCACATAGGGGTATTTATACTTATTTTTTCATATCTAAGTAGTTACATAATAAATGACAAATGGGTGATTGGCCAATGATCTCTTAATAGATTAAGAGTCATGGTAGTATTTTACTTATTTTCCCCTAAGGACTTGGGCCCTTGTACCCCCTATATTCTTGTTTGATGCTAGATCTTAGCTATCAAATGTCCTTTTTACGAGCTACTATGAAACTCATGATGATTAAATTCTAGATTGTCCTTGAGAACCACTCCTCAACTTACTTTCACTTCAATCACACTCCCCAAGCCTTTCATTACTATTTTGATTCTTATTATCTTAGGTTATCTTTATTTATTTTCCATCTTTGATTTGGTCTTCTCATGTTGTTATCTAAACCTTTGTCCTCTCACACCTTGTTGGTTATATGCCACAGTCTTCTTGTGCCATGCTATTTTTGCACCATGGTCTTCCTACACCATATTCCTCTCACACCATGTTGGTTCCAAACCAAAAATCCAAAATACTTAGTCAAAATTTGGGGTCCACTATCACCCCACACTATGCTATTAGTCCATCCTAAACTAAGTATCGATCTTGACATCAACCAAAGACTCAGGCCCTATTTGTTCCATCTATGTCCTAACACTATCCCAATCTGATAAGGTGTCAAGTAGCTTGGATGTTATCTCTTCAATTGCTACCTTTAACTTTTTCATCTCCTTAGGTTGGTTGGGACACTCATTGGCCTTATTAACCAATTAGTCAGGGATGTACTAATATCCTTTTAAACATCTTCAAGTGTGGTGAACTCAAATATAACCTATCCTTAGAGAATTGCAAAACTAGAATTAATCTATTATCGATTCACATTTATTATTTCTTCTATTTTTTTGACATCTTTAAATGCCTTTGCATGCTTGGTTTACTCTTTTATTAGAAGGGAGACATTAGCCAGCTGATTCTATTAAGACTCCTCTGCATTGAGTTGAGACTCCTAAAATTTATTGGGCCATGCTAATTTTTCAAAAATCCCATCCAAGATGGGGATCACTTCCCCAACTCTTTCAAGGGCACATTTACATACTTGTATGGCTTTGGTAAACTGCTTAGCCACCCATAATGCATCATTTATCAGTGTGGGCTATTCCATGTAGCATTTCATTAAGATATTTACAAGGGTCTCTAATTTATTATTAGATTCTCCTTATAAAGGTATGCCATTTGCTAATGCTAGTTCTTGGCTCAAAATAGATTTACACAAATTCAAAGTCTTATATTTGGCCACTGTAACTTCTTTTGTTTATTTCTTTAGCATGAGAATTTCCTCTTCAATTTAATTTTGTGTGGTAACTTCTTTCTCATACATTGCTACCACCTAGCTATGTTTCTTTTATGCATTGCGTATGTCATAATCTGAAAGTATATTTTTTGATATGACTTCAAATTCCATTTTCAAAAATGTGGTGCTAGCTTGTAGAGAAGAGATCTTCTAAGGATCAAATCATATTCGAGAGGGAAACATTGGTGCTTAGGAATCTAACATTAAGCTATTTGGAGGAATTTAAAAATGGCATTCTTCATTGTACATGTCCAAAAGAAAGGACATTTATTACTTAGTATTGATGGTTTGATCATGAGGAAGGAAATGGGGCCATAAGTAGAGCATCCTATTCAAGATGCATATTTTGCACTGAGCATGCAAGTTGGTGGATGTATCAAACAAAGGTGGTTAAAATTTAGAATCATCCAACTCTTTTCCTTTGTTTGGATGTTGCTCAATGGTTTATACCTCTATATCTATATATAAAGAAGTGTTGCCAATGTCCATTCCACTTATATATTGGGTATCAAAACCATCCCCCTCTTTATCAAATAGACCCCTAATGTCTAATTATGCATCATAAAAGGTGTTATCATCCTCTTGAACTAGGGAGGGTGCCTTTTTTGAGTCAAATTACTCTATTTCTTCCATATCGCCTACAAGGTCCTCCTCCACTAGTTTAATTAGGGGAAATGGTGTTGATCCTTTAGGTTATCTTTCTGGTGTATTTCATGGAGAGGTCCCTAATGGTGAAGGACTTGGTGGAGATGCCCTTGGTTAATAATCTCATGGGGGTGAAGTCCTTGGTGGATAAGCTATTGGTAAAGAAGTTCTTGGTGGAGAACTTCATGGAGGTAAACTCCTTGGTGAAGAAGTTCTTAGTGGTGGCACCTAGGCAGTCCTTTACCATTTTGAAGGTTTTGGCCATGAACTTATGTTATCATCATGCCCAAATCACTTATTATTTTCAATATGTTTTATAGGTGGAAGCCTTTCCCTTGAATGTTTTGTACTTTTTGAATATTTCTTCTTGGGTTACAACATGTAAAATAGAATGTGAAGAGTTTATTCAACCATGGTATGATTAGCCTTGATTTTAGGTATATCAGTCTCATGATTTTCCTTGTAAGACATTTTTACAAGATAAACATACATATTTTAGAGAGTGTGAATCTTCAAATCAATATGATCAGCTTCTAAGATGAGAGGCTATGCATACAAAATATGGTTTACTAAATCAATGAAGTATCATGCTGTGAAAGAATATGGTAGTTTAAACCAAGTTTAAAGTTCTATAAAGGCGGCCATTTTGATACAAGCTAGAGAGAAATGTTGTTCACTAAAAATTGGGATTGATCACCAACTTGGATGGGTAAGTCCTTAGGAATGTGCCAGTCATTCCCAAAAGCCTCCTTCATGCCATCATACCATGACTTCATCTTATTTTTATATGTTAGGTTGATATGATCAGGGCATGTGAATTCCTTATATCACTATGTATGGGACTTGTATTATGGTGGGTACACCCACTTCAATTCTCTATAGGTGTAGTTCAGTACATTGATATCATTAAATACCATTAATAACAAAAATAACCCCATAGAAACCTATGTCTTGGTATCTGATGGGTCTTCTCAACATCCTCTATGATTTTATTAACAAAATACATTACCCAATTATAGTTTAGGCACTCAATCACTCTATGGGTGAAGTAGAGGTGAGCCATATCCACCTATTTTCAATGATTGGTGTTGTTGATCTTGGTGATGATGATGCACGTGACTACTAAAAGGGAAGGATCTTGCAAGTTCCATATGTACATGACATGGCCCTGCTTCTTGTACATGAGTGTCATTATTGTTTTCTATATTTCCTCTAAATATTCTAAGTCAAATTCCACATCCATGCCATAACATTATAGTCTTGACACCTTACTTATTCTCTTAGGTGTAATCTTCATGTTGTTCCCAATAAAATGGATATAGTCCTCATGGATGTGTGAGAGTAGAAATTTTACTTCTACCAGTTTTATAAAATAAGGAAGGTTAAACAACTAGAATATCCCTATAAAGTCTAATGCATTAAATATTTTAAGATTATTTACCAATTGATTTTTGGTGTTCTATCACTCAACCCAATAGTTATTTTGTGATTCAACCTCATTTCCTAGTTGATGGTAGTTGTAATAAAATATGGTACAAGAGGGTACTTTTGACACCCATTTTTCTAATAAAAACACCATTTATGGTTACTACATCTCTTCTATCATCAATGGTGGAGGTGGAGGTAATTGTGCCTTCTTTTCCTAGCATGCCATCCTAGATTCTTTACCTTCTATGTATTGCCCTTATTCTTCAAGTGTTTTTTCTCTAATCGGTATTGCTTCCCACTAACACATGATACTTCCTATTTTGGTATGGTTGGTAATAGATCACTTCTTAAGGCCTTATTATTAGGCCAAATCACCCTCTATGGATCTTGAATATTAAGGCACAATCACCCAACATTCCCAAAGTAATACATGTTTGCAGTGTAGGTGACTCGATTTTTCCTGCTTCATCGCCCTTTAATGGTAGACATCTAATTTTGCACTCTATAACTACCAATTTTATACATTGTATGTCATGATTCAAGGTTAGTTTGTGTTTTATTACGTAGTTAATATCCTTTTCAATATCTATGCATGAGAAATTGATGCTCTGATCTTGCACTTGCTTTAGAATTGCCTGGACTTAGTTCACTCTTCGGCTCTGTAAAACTCAAATGAAAGCAAAGGTAAAGGTTAAAATGAGATATTAAGTAATTTTCATAGGCTCAAAATGTTAAACTAAATTTAATACCCCCCTTATTTTCAAACATCACTTCTTGTAATTAATACATTTATAATGGCCACCATTCTACTATCTTTGTTTCTCATCATAAATGTATTTAACGGTATTGGTATGTCATGGTGTTCACACACTTATCGCAGCCAATTCTTATTTTATATTAATGGCATGTATTATCCCATACTTTCATATGAAATGGAATACAATTGTTTAATTATTTGAATATTCATACTATTGGTGGGAATCTCTTATCTTAGGACTTTTCAACTTGTGAATGCATATTTATAGTACTCAACATGAATACATGTATTACCTCTTACCCCACACTAAAAGTGTGTTGTGGTCCTCCAAAAAATTACAAGGACAAAAATAAAATACCCCTTTTATGAAATAAATTTGCATGCAACTAAGGTATCACTATATTAAAAATAAGAAATCCTAAACTAATGGCATAAGCCTTATTATTAAAAAAATTAAACTTTTAAGTAGAGAAATATGACTGTAACTGACTACCATTGTAATGTCTCGGAATAAATTTGCCATCCAATCTTTGAAAATGATAAGAAATGATAGGGAAAATTCTATGAACAATAAAGGTACCATCCCAGTGAATATAAAATTTACCAAAATGGTGCATGAACTTGGAGTCATAGATTAAGACTTTCATTCTAGGGGTAAATATCTTGTGCTTAATGTTTTTATTTGCATTTCTCCACATCTTGAATCTAATGAGTAAGGAAATGGGATTTATTCAACTAAAATAAATCATCCAAACATGCTTCTAAATATGACTCCTTATCTAATTATCCAACACATGTAATATGAAGAGATGGTACCAAGAATTCAACTAAAAGAACTACTACTATCCCATACACCAGATTGAATAGTATGTTCTTACTAAGGCACTTATAAGTTGTTTGGTAAGCTTAAATTACTATAAAAACTCTACCATCCTAGTCAATATGGCCAATATTACAAATCTTTGTAAGTGTTTTGCTTAAATCTTTATTAAATGCTTCAGTAGTGTCATTAACTTGGGGATGATATGATGTTATTTTGTGGTGGGCAATCATGAATTCAACAAGTAGGACACAAATAGTTTCATTGATGAAATGTGTACCATGATCACTAAAAAAACTTAATGGGTAGAAAAAATGGGTTATGATATATTCCCATATAAAGTGTGTAGTGGTAGTGGTAGTGGTAATACAATTCCTTATTGATGTGGCCTTAGTCTAGTGTGTGAGATAATTAGTTGATATAATGATATAATGAGAATTTGTATGTCATCTAACTAGAGTGATGGGGTTATAAAAATCAATGGCCAATTTTTCAAATGGTTCTTGAGATAGAATAGGATGTAATGGCATGAAATCTTGATGATTTGGTTTTTTGATGTGATGACAAATATTACATTACCTAACATGCAATTTAGCATCCTAGAAAAAGGTAGGCCATGATAATCCATCTAGTAGTACACTGCATGTAGTAGCCTCACTAATATAGTTTCTATCATCAATACATTCATGAACTTTTTGGAGTACGTCAGAGTGTTCATGTTTCATGACATAACATGATAGAATTTCATCACATTTAAGCTTGTAGAGGTCCCCTCTAATGAGATGAAATGGTGTGATGTGGAGGATAGGTTGCTTCTTAGCCTATGGAGTCAGATAATTTGGCACTGGGCTAGTAGTTAAGAAGTCTATAATATCTTATGAATCTTTAAGAAAATGAGAAACATGAAATAGTTATACATAAGGTAGGTCATCTTTAATGACACATGGTGGTTCTTCAAAATTAATTAAAGAAAGATAGTCAGGACTACAATTAGTTTTTCCTGGTTTGACCATGATAGAGAATTGAGATTATTGAAATAATACTATCTAGTGGTAAATGTGGCCATGAAGCATAGGTATATTTACTAGATATTTTAAAGCTTCACAATTTGTATAAAATACAAAAGGAGTTTCCAATAGTTATTGTCAAAATTTCTATAAATCATAAACCATTGAAAGTTCTTCATGCTCTATGGTGGTGTAATTACTCTTAGCTATAGTGAGTTTTATACTAGCAAAACTGATGGGGTGATCAAGGTGACCTTCACTCAGTTGTGCAAGGACTATACCAAAGGCCATTCCAGAGGTGTCAACATGGACACGAAATGGTTTTATCCATCAAGGAACTAGAGAGTTGGGGTAGTGACCAGTCTATCCTTTAATGTCTCAAAGCTTCTTGGAGTGGGTCCAAATAAAGTGTTTGTTATGTTTCAAGAGTTCCTCCAAAGGTGAGATAATCTTGGCATATCCTCGGATGAATTTTTGATAATACCTGATATGTCTTATAAAGGCGAGAATTTTATGTTGAGTCATTGGAATTGGTATATGAAGAATGATAGCTACCTTTTTAGGGTCTACCAAAATTTCATCCTTATAGATAATATGACCAATAAGAACAACGAACGGTGTAGAAAAAAGACATTTTTTTAGATTCAGTGATATTTGAAGTTCTCAACAATGCTTAAGCATGAGCCATAGATTAGAATAATGGTATTTTAACAAGCCATAAATTTTCTATTCATCTAAGTAAACTTGAATAAATTTATGGATGAAGTATTTGAATGCCTCAATAACTATACAAGAAAAGATAGTAGGTGCATTCTTCAATCTAAAAGGCATGATGGTATATGTGAAGGATCCCCATTTAGTAGCAAAATTAGTCTTTATTCAATCATAATTAATGATTGAAACATAATGGTAACTGGATAATCCATATTTGAAAGTATAAATTTCACACCCAGTGATAACTTCAAGGATTTATTTTGTGAATGGTGTTAGGAAGGGATCAATAATGAAAAATATGTTAAGTATGTGGTAATAATTGTAATACCTAATGTGCCCATATTTTTTGATACTTATAACCATGGTACTAACCCACTCAGACTCATCAATTAAGGTTATCACTCTAGTGCACAACATACTATCAATTTCTTCATTCACGTATGCTTGTAAATTTGGATTCATCTTATATGGCTGCTTTCTAACTGGTCGAGCATCATCAACTAGTTTGATATGCATTTTTTTGAGTGAATGATGAATTCCATTCATATCACTATAAATTATTGGAAAGACATATTGGTATTCTTTTAACAACTTGAATATTTTTGAAACCTACATGTTAGTCCAGTAGCTACCCATAGTAGTTATATTTGGTTCTTCCTTTGTGTTGATGTTGTGCTAGATATTTTGAAGAGGTTCTATGTATGGGTGGATTGTATTAGGACTAATATCATCAATATATTAGGAACCATAGTCTATAAGGATATTCAAATGATTTTACAATGGGTTAGGTAGGTCAGGACCTTCACCTTCATCTACATGAAACACTAGTTTTTGCTTCCCTAGGTGAATATCTTCTTGGTGTTCCTGATTAAGGATAGGGTTTAACATGGGGATGGTTTGTTCAAATGGATCATTAAAGAGAACTAAAAATTATTCTAGGACATCATGGATATATCACAAGTGATATTTAATGGGACTAGGGTCACCAACAACTACTTCACACATAGCTTGGAGTGTAAAGTGCAAATCCATTCTTAGAGACGAGTAATATAATGCCAAGTTCATACTCCCTTTCAAAAAATGTCAAAAATGGTTACCCATGTGTCATTATTCATGAACATAATATGCTCTATCCCAAGTTTGTAAGGTATCATAAAATGCATATACCCATAGGTAATCTAGAAATAAAGACTCATCGGCCCTCCACATGGATTCACAAGCTTATATATGTGGTTCTAGTGCTCTTACCCTATTATAGTTGATTGTACCCTAGATTTGGTTATCATGATGAAATAGGTGATGTAAAGTAGAGTGTACTTGATCTCAATGGACAATTTGCTCATTATGGGTTCACCACCACCTTGTGGCTATGCTATCAAAGAGGTGAACCAATGAACACATACAATCATTTTTAGAGTTATATAAGTCTTCAAGTTGTTGGAGGAAATCAAAGACTTGTATTTACCCATGAAATTGAGGTGATTCATCAAGTTTTTCTAATGGTGTATCTATAGTTGGTCATCTCATGATTTATTTGATAACAAGGTAAATAAATTTGTTGTGTTTATGATACTAGCATGTAATGTTCTCACAACTTCCAATGGCACTACACACTCTTTTAATGAGGTCATAGTTATGGTGTGCCTAATAATTACAAACATTACTTATCGTATCAGAAAGGGACTAAGTGTCTACTATCAGAGGATGCCATTAGGAGGGGGATCATGATGCTCACCATATCTAGCTATGTCATTTTAGATGTGGTTAATATATTCTTCCACATTAATAGGTTCTATGCATGGGGCCCATGTGTTTGATCCAATAGAATAACAAGGCATTGATCAATTCATGTAATAATTTTTGAAGCATAAGTCTACATTGTTTATATAGCACCAAGGTTACCCCAATAGATCTATAAAATCATCTACTTTAGGTAATTCAAGAACTTCAAAATAAGCTTTGAAAGGTACTCCAAGGATATCGATCATTGCATTCTTAAGGATGCCAATTGGTAGAAAACATGTTTTATTAGACATAAACAACATGTATGATGATGATTGTAATGTTGGGCTATCCATTTTATGCCACGAATCCTTTATGAGGACATTAAACTTAGTTTCATTATCAACCAAGATATCTAAAATAATGCATTTATCAATGGTAGCATTCAACAGTATCTCCTTATCCTCTTGAGGGCTAGGAAGAACAAGAGTATCTTATCATCGAGCATAATTCAAGTGATGATATTTAGTTGGCTAAAGTAATTTGGGTTGTGTGTCAGTTGGTTTTTGTACCTAATTTTTAATCCAATTTCTCAATTGTGGGATAATATCTTCATCCAACATATGCTTTCAAATCTCTTAGAAATAATCTCACACCATGTTTTGAGGTTTTATGGCCTTTGGTAGATCAACACATTATGCTGCTTCTTGGTCCTTAAAAAACTAAATTTCCCCTTGTAGTTCCCATACCAACCTCATAGTATCTTGGAACACATATTTTTATTATTGGGCATCAAGATACTTCCTTACATGAGGTTCTTCATGTTGTATCTTCTCAATAGGAAGAATAGATGTAGACTGAGAGTGTCCACTACTACATGTAGTGATATTAACCTGTTGAGCTATCAGAGTGTTAGAACATAGCCACTAGTGAGGTTTCTTAATGTGAATCATACTAGCACACTTTTAATTTCTTTCCTTAATGATGGCCATGTATAGGTCAGGATATTCTTTCAACTGATGCTCATTTTTATAAAAAGCACATTAGATAGACTAGATAATATTACTGATAGTGATCTAGAGATCCAAATTTATAACATATTCTTGGTGGGAAATGACTAATCCTCATCCTCATACTCATCATCATCCATGATATCCTCTATTATCTTAATTTCTGGAAATAGAAATTTGGCATGTATCATGCATGTGCCTCATGTATATCACTAATTAGCCAAAAATCATTTGTGTCATGGGTGTAGGCATCACATATTTTATAGGATTTAGACATTCTAGAAAGTGTATCCTACTATAAGAGAGGAGAAGAATATACATTATGTTCTTCATGGCAAATTTCACTTGACTAATTTATAACAATATGGATGTTTTTACATGGGAAATTGTTTCTATTATGACCTTTAGACTTGTAATTGGTACACCAAAGACCATTATGAGTGTCATATGCATTTTTTGTAGTCAATCTCTCTAATTGGGATGCCATTGAAGCTTTTTGAGATTTCATAAGAGGATTTATTCTAGTGTCAATGTTACCAACAACTTTAACATAAAAGACAACTTCTAGATCTTTGCATGGGTTGGTAAAGGTCATTTGAGATAACGTTTATCTAAAGGGAAGAAATAAACCTCCCATCAGGCATTGGGCATGTTGAGTAGCATTAATTTCAAATGAAAGATTTGACAAAAGTGTTTTGAACCATGAATCATACTATTGTACACTCTCAGTGAGCTCTTTTTTTATATCTTTCAGTGTGGTAATACTTTGTAATTCAAATTTAGGAATATCAAATTATTGAAAAAATTTCATCTTGAGTTGATCACAGTCAATTAATACTTGTTGAGGGTTAAACTTCCTATACCACTTATGCATCCTTCCCATAAGTGTGGTTGTAAATTGCATGGCCTTTCACTTAGAAGAAGTTACGTTTCATGCCCTCCAAATGAGTTCACATTTATGATCATGCTCCATAAGATTATCCATGCCCTAATATTTAGGTAGATGGAACATCATTTTATGATATAATGTCAATGGATATTAAGAAACCCCATGTCCTATTCCTTGAGAGGTAACTCCACCACTTCCTTCTATGCTTCCTCCTAGTCCACCTCCAACACCTCTAGCAACAACACCCATGATATGGGGCATATTACTTAGTTTATTAATAATAATTGGAGCTGTGCTCTTCCCATTATGAATGCTGGGTCCACCAAGCATTCCAAGTTGGGTGATGAAATTCCATTGAAGAGGAAGAGAAAGTGTTAATGGAGTATGAGTTAAAATTACCTCAGCTATAATTTCCCTTATAGGACCAATTTTTGATTCTACACTATATGTATCCTAATTATGTATAAGTAATTCATATAATTCAAAATCATGAGCATGCACTATGGTTGGGGAACTTGGGTGGTTCAAATGCAATTCTTCAGTCTCTTCTATTCTGCTAGTTTCTCCTTCATATGATAAAATTGGCATTGGGCACGATTGGAAATTGATTGAGTCCTCCTTGTACCTTTTTGCTTCACTGTGAGTCCTAATAACACTTCTTAAATTCTTCCATTCCCTTCCTATATCACTTTTACCTATGATGCTTTATCGAGCTTCATCATATTTCCACTTTCATAATGCCCACTGACTGGATACCATTCTAAACATAAAAATTCTTTACCAATACCTCTATATTCCCCTTCTAAGTATGAAACTCATGCAAGGATGGATTTAACCCACCATTGGTAGATTTTTGAGTCCATAATAAATAAATAACTTATTTACTTCTAGTGGTAAATGTATAATACACCAATCATGTAGTTCTCTAAAAAACTATAACTTGGCTTCTTCAAGACAAGAGTAAGTGGTTACAACATATTCTAAAATGCAACTATTAAACACTCATTTCCACTAGATATTAATATCCCATGTCCATGGTGTTCCTAATCATGCCAAAAACCTTTGATATTCTATCATACAAGCTTGCATTCTCCCAAAATTTCATGATTGACCTTGGGCATAGGCAAAGAGCCAATCATGGAAATGACTAGGGACTTTGACAAATAAGGTTTCATATAATGAGATGTAGAGATGTTATTCCACCCATACACATGTGAAAATTCTTGGTTCAAGATAAGGAACTAAAAAATTATCCTCAATCTCAGTAATCCATTGTTCAATACATTGAAGGAATAAATATTCAAGTATATTACATTAATGTGTAACAAGCACTATGGGTCTCGAAAATGAAGCCAAAATGTTGGGTTTTCTTCTCTTTATCACATTTTCCTTTTGGTGCTAAAGTGTATCCCTAACAATCTTATGTGTTAGCCTTTCATGCAAGACTAAGGTCTTGTACACTGAATTGAAGCATGCAACAAGAGACCAATTCTCATGGGTTATGTTACTCAGTAACACACTAGTCATATTCTTGAGTTTATCCATATATCTAATTAGAATTTACATAGAAAAATAAATATACAACTATAAACTGTGACTCATTAATCACAATAACCATGAAAATGAAGATAAATGCCATGAAGTTCAAAGGGTTATCTACACAAAACCATATAAGACATGTTATATAAATATCATAATGAATGAGCCACAAATTAGTTACTACAAAAATGTTAATGCTTAAATATCAATTCTTAAAAACACAACACCTAAACTAAATGTAATATCCATAATTATATATATTATATAATCGCTATATGTTATCCATTATCAATCACTTTACATCAATCCACATAGGGGTATTTATACTTATTTTTATTGACCAAGTAGTTACATAATAAATGACATGGGTGATTGGCCAACAATCTCTGAATAGACTGAGAATCATGGCAGTCTTTTACTTGTTTTCCCCTAAGGACCCAGGCCCTCATGCCCCCTATATTCTTGTTTGATGCTAGATCCTTGATGCCAAATGTCCTTATTTTTATGGGTTGATGCAAAAATTATGATGATTAAAGTATAGATTGTCTTTAATAATCACTCCTTAATCAATTCATGCTTCCCTCATGCTCCCCAATCCTTTCATTGTTGTTTCAAGTCCTATGCTCTTAGGTTCTTGGTAGTCATGGTCTATAATTAACTATGTATTCTTACATTGTTATCTTACATGCCTTTGTCCTCTCGATCTTTACTGGTTCCATGCCATGATCTTCTTGTGACATGATCTTTCTGCACCATGTTCCTCTCACGTCATGCCAGTTTCATATCAAAAAGGCAAAATAGTTATTCAAAATTTGAAGTCTAGTACACTTTGATAATTATGTGAATCTCAATATAGTTGGGCCAATACCATGAGGCACTATAAAAAGTAGGTGTTCAAATATAACATGTCTTGTATCACTCTGATAAGGCTAATATGGAAGAATTAACCACTCTTATTAGTTATCAAGAGGACATTGGCCATAAAAATCATCACCTCTCTAAACACTGATGCCTATTATGGTGGTAAAGGAGGATCCTATTTATCACCCTATACTAATACTAATGCTTGTACCTATCCTTCATCCCCTCTCAAGACTATTGCCAAAACTACCACTGCTACTGTTAATCTATCAAAACCCCCTCTAGGGAAAACATTAGGTGGGAATGATAGGTCATCTAGGGAATCAATATCAATGGCCCAACCCTCAATCATAATGCCTATGATATATATCAAATCCTATAGCATGGCTAACCTACCATGTTGCATCCATTGATTCTTAGTTCCTTAATCAGAAGCTACAAAATTTACAACACATCCTCAAGGGTCATCATGGCCTCCAATGTCAGAAGGTGAAAGGTCAACATATTGGAATACAAATGCTTATTTAAAGTAGATAATTAGGTTATGTTAGCTCAAATCACTAGCATCAGTGCCATGTGAGTTAGATCCACCATCTCTAGGAATGCATCCATCTCCTCAATAAAAATTCTAGGATGATGTAGTACCCTTGACAATTGCTCACATACTGTTATAACCTCTACTCACTCTTGCATATCACAACACATGTTAAAATTTTCTTCATCTATTTTTATATCTATTTATATGACTAATCTTAGACAACTATTTATTATAGTTTTAGACTTACCTATTCATAAACATTATTTGGGGCATTTTTGTGAGCTCATCTTCTTGAAAATTAAGTAAATTCAACAAAAGTGGTAATGAAATCACTTATTATAATTTTGATCATGTTTATCAACTTTTTCATTCTTTGAAAATTCATTAGCTTGTTTAAATTTCTCACCACACCCTTTCAAATAGGGGCAAAATGTAAACATCCAATTTTTACTAATTATGTTTTGAAATTATGAGTCAAAATGATTTCCTACAATAAATTGGACCAAATAACATTGAAATAAACTAATTCATATTCACACATCATGTGAAATTTTTGAAACATATTGGCACACCCTTGATTGGGGAAATTCACCATACATTATTTGTTAGCTTCAATTAATTCATGCTGAGTTAAATTATGACTTGCATAAGAGACATTTTTTGATTAATTATGTTGAATGGTTAATAAATTTTCAAAATCCACTTCAATTTTCATTATGTTAATTAAACTTCATTAATTAACCCAATCTTCGTCTAATAGGAAATTTCATATCCTTTTATAATTATTCTATTTTTTGTAATTCATTAAATTGAATTATTCTTCCAATTATGGTAAGTGGCCAATGATGACATCATGGAAAATATCACGAATGATGATGACATCATTAAAGTTTTCAAACATTAATAATTAATGAAAATAAATATTAGAACTAATGAAATCCATGCCTAAATAATGTAACCTCTTTCTAAATATTTATTGCATTAGGCATCCAAAACTAAATTAAATTGTAGCCACTAATATTTATCTTAATCAAATGACCACAATCAATCTAGAAAATTTATAAATAGAAGGGTCAGCATTGACCTTTCATCAAGATTTTAGTGCAAAGAAACTCTATATAAATCCTTTGAAAAGATCCACCAAATTTCTTCTAATTTGGTCCACAAATTATTTTAGATAGTGCTTGGAGAGATGTTTATGGATTTTATATCATGAAATTGAAGAATACTTTAGCTCTATGTTGGGAATAATCATGTATGTTTACTGACTATCTAGTGACATCTATGAGGAAGGTGATTTATTTTAATTGATTTCCATTTTTTTTGTCTTGGTTAGACCTTGCCCAATCTAGGAATCATGTTTGGAAAGTTATTTTTTGTGAATTTATTTTATTTTAAATAATAATAAAATAAAATAATTTCTCTCATAATGGTGGTTTGAAAATTCCATGATTGTAAATTACTATTCCTTTAATTTTGTACAGATGACCCTTATCCTTAATAAATAATTATACCCGATAATCCTATTCCTCATTATAAAAAACCTAGTATCATCATTGATTCATAATTCTATCTTTGTTGTTTTTCCTTCTTAGTCAAGGCAACTCTTTTAGGATAATTCCACCTACTAGTAGCATTTGAAGCCACTAGTTTTGTACTCGCATTAAACAATAACTAATTGATCAAATTTAAATTCACTTAATGGCTGTTACCACACATTTTATAAGCCCCATTAAAAAAAAAAAAAACACTTTATAAGAACATTTTACATTCATTTGTTCATAGCTTAGTATGAGGCATATATATTATAAAAACTAAAATTATTATAACTACACATTGAGATAAAATAACCCAAGTAACTCTAAAATAGGTTGAATACACCTCTAAGGTCACAAGTCCTTGTTAAGAACATAATTACATTAGGATTTCATTAACATATATCATTATACTAACACTTCACACACACCATCATATCATGAGATAACTACACATATTTTGATTCCTATTTATTTTATTGATATGTAGGTAGTGTTTGACGTAGGGGTGTTTAGGTCAAGCATAAATTCAACCATTAACCCATAATTCTTAATTTATCATATTTGTCCTTCATTGTCTATTGAACTAGAGTTTGAAGTGAATAATAAGGTAAAAATGGATTCTATAATGAATCAAGAAAAACCAATCACATACACAAGAAATATAGGTGAAGGAATATTAATCTAAATTTACACAAAGGGGAAACCCCCTACTAGATGTTGACACACCCTATAGATAATAGTGAAGATTGGCTTTACCTGAATAACATGACCTTGTCCTAGATTCAAATAGATCCATATTCCTTATTAATAACTCCATTACATAATCACATAGTTTATCAAACAATCTCAATTGAAATCCTTCAGATGCAAGTGCAAGTTAAGTTATTTATTTTTAGTACTTTCTCATATTAACATATTTTCATAAACAATAAGCTCCAAATAAATCTTATGTAATTTATTGCACATTTTATACATTCTGATTTTATTCAGTAATTTATCATAATTAGGACTAATTTTTTCTTAATTCCTCAATTTTTATAAACCACAAAATAGTATGTGTAACTCTTAGTATTACATCCCCCCTATTTGGCTAATTTCTCAAACTTTAAAAGGTAAAACATATCAAGCATTTATTATTTTCCTAGTTAAAATTATTCTTGAATGGAAAGATGTTGAAGAATGGTTTGAATTATGCTACAAAAAACATAAATAATTAGAAAAACTTACATTGATCTTGGTGAAATAATATATATTTTCAATACTATTTACTAGTCTTAGACAAAAACTTAGACATGATGTAAGACCTCTTTTGAAACTAGGAAGGACATATTGTTATAGCAAATTACCTCTTAAATCCTAAATAGCATTTAAAAATAAATACATTATTAAAAGTTATGCCACCATTACTTTTTATATTGATTATGAGAAATAATTAAAATGTGATGGATTCAAAGATAGAGATTCTATTGATTTAAATTCCAACAATTCAAAAATTATGAAAGTTATTCAAAGCCTTGGAATGATCTGGTCACTAAAAATAATATTAAATGACTAAATTGTGAAATTTATGTAAAACATTAAATACTCATAATAATAAGTCTAAAAATAAAGTACATTATTGTTATGTTTGTGAAATTGATCATGATGCTTAAATATGCATTAATTTTGAAAAATTTAAACATTTTATTCAAGTAAAATATAGAATTTATATCAACTTGTTATACAATATAAAAATGCGTAGATATGATGGGCCTTTGAGTGAAAAAAATACTAATTCTTATACTATCTAGACAATACGAAATATTATAATTTTGTTATTAAAGATAATTTTGCTATAATAAAAACTTATAATAACCTTTTTATTATAAACTTTGACCATAAGATAAATGTAAAAATTTAATACAAAATGATACAATTGTCATTAATCTAGAGAAAGTAAATACTTTACCGAAATTTTACCATAATACACAATATCAACCAACCTACATTCACATAATTAATCCTCTAATCAATAATAATTCTTGACCATACAATATTATCAATGATTTAGCTAATACTAATGTTAGTTTTTCTTTATTTCAAGTTATTGGTCTACCTAACCAACTTGAAAATATTAATGAAAATTTAAAAAATCCTAATCCAAATAATATTGTAGGATTCTATGAATAAATTGATCATGAAAAATTTAAATATGTATTTACTTAATATAATGATCCACACTCTTATTATATTTCTCTATTTTATGTGTTTATTAGAATTACTGATAAAATTATTTATAACTTCATTCTTGACACAAGAGCATCCAAAAATATTATGCTTGAATTAATTGTTGATCAATTAGGCATTCCATATAAAAACATTAATCAAAACCTTACTAGTTTTGACTCTTTTCAAACACAAACTTATGATAAATTTTGGGATATAGTCATAAAGGCAATACAAGATGAAATAATTAATTGTGTTAGTAACATTTGAATTTTATATATTATAACTAATTATGTGATATTATTAAGAAGGGATTGACATAAAGACACTAGTATTATGTTAGTAAAGATAATACTAGGGTTCCTTTAGGGAATGAAATATTGTTTATACATAGGGAATATTAGAATGGCACACCTATTGACTACATTTTAAATAACATTTCTTTTGCAAAAAAAAAAAGAATTAGAACACACACAATTCTAACCTTAAATGAACCAGATCATCAATATACAATAATTAATTCAAAAAAATAACCTAGTCCCTATAATTTGATGGAGATTATTCCCAACATTGTAGTGGTGATGGTCTTGTTCTTATTTATCATACAAGTAAAAATATTAGATATGTAAATCAGCTATATTTAAAAATCACTAATAATATAGTTGCATTCTAAGCCCCATGCCTTGGCCTTGAAAAATCCATTGAATTGAACACCAAATATATAAAGGTTTTCAATGATTATGAATTAATTATCAAAAAAGTAATAAAAATCTATAAGACTAATTAATAATGTCTACATAAGTATACCAAAAAAATGGGTCACTAATAAAAAATCTTTAAACATTTATCTTCCACATATTCATAGGGAATTTAATATACATAATAATAAAAATTTTGTTTATGCTTTTGATGCAACTTTAAGTGATGTAGAACCTTTTATTGATTACACTTTTTTTATATTTTTAGATATAAGAGACATGATTTGGAAAATAATTGGCCCACGTTCAATTTCAATGAACATATTGATAGTTTCATATAAGATATTGGTACCTTGAACATAATGATTACATCATTAATTGCATTTAATACTTGTAGCTTAGTGGTCATAAATTATCACCTAGTTTGGTATGTATTGAATCAATGTTTTCTATTCATGACTGTCCTAAAGTCTCTAGAATTAAATAACTTTCAAGAAAGACTATAGGATAAACTATTTAGACTAATTTTGAAACTAATGAAGATCCCAAGTATGTTTATCTAGAAATATAATGTGCTACCAAAAAATATATACTTTTTATTAAGTTATTTAAATAATTCATTAATATTTTTTCTAGTCATTTATTGATTTAAAAATATTATGAAACTTTTAGAATTTATCATGAGATACCTATGAAACATGGTATAAAATTTGTTATGAAAAATCCTAAAGTTAGCCCATTGTTAAAACACACCATCAATAAGGATCTACATAAAATGTTAAATGGTGGTGTCATTTATATAATTAGATATTTTTATTGGGTAGCTAATCTCATTATAGTTCATAAAAAGAACAATGATATCTATCTTTGTGATGACTATTTCAATGAATTTCTTACTTATTATTGCAAAGAGGAAAAGAATAAACTAAATATAGGTATGGTTGAAAACCTTGATTGATTGTGCTTGCATTGAGATCAAAAGATTGTGAAGAGTTCTTCTTTAGCTTAGGAGGATGCCTTATAGATAAGAAAGCACTAAGAAAAACTTGTTTGTTAGACAAATAGTTGAGTGGATTACCTAGTGATATATAGATCTTGGAAGTGAGAGCTTCCTTAGGGGATATCAATCCACATGTTTTAAATAATTAAGTTTATAAAACATAAGGGAAAGTAATTGCATAAATAAATTAAAGGTACTAAAATTAAATAAAAGAATGCTTGCTGAGAAATATGCTAGAAATGATTAAATTAGTGATAAAATAATTAATATTAGTGCTATAGGGTTGGGGTATGCTTCAAAAAATTAGAAAAGGGGTTTGTGGACAAGTAAGAACACAAAAAATTAGGTTTGATTAGGGGTAGGTAGGTGAAATTAGCTTGCTGATTTTCACTACCATAGTGACCATCGATGGTTGAGTTGATCATCGGTAGTTAAGGTGACCATCAGTGGTTAAGGTGATCATTGATGGTCATGGTGACCATCCACAGGTTGATAGACCATCGATGGTTGGATAGACCATTGATGGTTGAGTTAACCATAGATGGTTACTATGTAAGGATCTGGGTTAGTAATTTGGTTGATTGACAAGATATAAAAGATGGATTATGGGAGGTGGGTTAGATCTAGGTTGATTGTAAAATGAGAATAAAATAAATAAATATTGAGAAATAAACACTTGTCTTACTAGAAGTTGATTGGATGGGTGGTTAAGGTGGTTAACTTGTTAAAGGAATCTATTTTTATTCTGATAGAGTAATGGTACCTAAAGACTCAGTGGAGAGGTGGTGACAAGTTGGCTTTTTGATATGATTTTTGATGGCAATTGACCTACTAAAAATAAACTCCTAGATGCACAAGCTCTTGATCATAATTATAAATGGATTTCACCTCCCAGCTCCTCTCTTCTTATAGGCACAAGCAAGAGGTGGAAGTGGAGGTTCAACTAGGTTATTTAATTATAACTTGTCTATGAAAATGGCTCACAACAAGATTTAGACAAGTTATATCTAAAAAATCTAGGTAGGTAGTTTTCATGTTTGTGGTTAAGGACATGGACCCTGATATTGATGATCAGGGTGATCGTCGATGATCAAATTGACCATCAACGATCAAGGGTAAAGGGTAAAAAGTGGGTAAAGGTTAATTTAAGTTTGTTTAGTCAATTTAACTTTGGGTAAGTTTAGTTAGAGGTTAGAGGGTTAAGTTAGTCCTAATAAGGTCAAGGGGCATTTTGACACTCAGAGTCACAGTGTATAGATTTTTAGTGTCTACATTTTCCCCCTTTTTTTTATGCAGCCTATAATCAACCAACTACAAAACAAAAAATTTGATGGTCAAAGGTCTACTAATTTCCTCAAGTATAAAAGGAGGTGTTTCCCCTCAAATTGGGAGGTGATGAAGCAAAGTATAATCAGGTATGGGTTTGATAGGGTAGATGAAGGTGAATGTTATTAAGGTGGGTGATCAGTTGGGCACTAAGGCATGAAAAAGTATAGAAAGTGTGAAAAAGGTGTGATAGCCAAGATTGTGTAAAGACAAGGTTACCATAGTTGATAACAATGAAGGTTGGTTCTAGAAAGATAAGTGACTAGTATACCACATGACTTCATGTAGGTGTGGTGGTTGGGTAAGCCTATTAGTCTCTTAGATAAGGTTGGTGTTTCCATGGGTATCCAAGGTAGGAAGTGCTCCCATGGAAAACACATATAAGGTGAGTGTCGTGGGTATCCAAGGTAGGAAGTGCTCTTGAGAAGACACAAGTGGGTTAGGTAGGTGTGAGGTGGTGAAATTTGAAAAGGGTCAACATGGAAATTTTATCATTGTGGTTAAAGGACTAGGTAAAACATGTCACAAAACACACACTAGTTGGGCCAACATGAAACAACTATGAGGTGATGAGGTGGTCAGGTTGGGTGGAGATGATAGACTTCATGGGTGGGTAAGAAATGGTTGGATTTACTAAAAAGGGGGCTTGTTAAGGTTAATTCAACAAATTGAGCATCTTAATCATTGAGAATTAGGGTGTTGAAGGGTCATCATCGATGGTCACCTTGATTGTCGATGGTCAAGATGCAAACCTTAAAAATATGTGGGGTAAAAGTGTTTTTCAAATTAATTTTATTCACTTATTGTTTGTGATCATTAATTTTGAGCTTTGGGCAATTTGGGTGTTGATTGGTGAAGGTGTTTTCTAAGTGTGTAATTGCTAAGGTGGATGATGAGAATCGAGTTGAGGTAGACCATGGTGACTAGTCAAGATGTAGGGAGTATATGGATGTGGATGAGGATGAGCAAGTCTATGATCTACTCCATAATGATGATTGAAAAATGAGGTAGGGGTACATTAACTTTGATAGTTAGATTTGAATTTACAAATGCAAGGGTTAAGGGTAGGTTAAAATGCTTAGTGCTGGATTGGGATACCCTAGGTAGTTGGAGAGAAATTTGGGTAATTAGATGGGTGAAGTTGGGAATTGATGGGGTGGGTAGGTGATTAGGGGTGGGTAGAATGTTTAGGTTAGATAATTAGGTGATTTAGCTACTAGTTGGGTAGATTTTGAGGGTAATTAGGGTTGGGTGTTTTGGCCTCAAAATAGCCATAATGATCATTGATAGTCAGAGTTAACCATCAATGGTCGACACCCTAGAAAATATGGGGTCTCGATCATCGATGATCATCATGACCATTAGAGTCAAGGGGTAGGTTTTAATAAAAGGATATAAACATAGTGTTAAAATGTTGGAAGGGATATATGGTAGTAAAATACTAAGTGTAGGTTAAGCTAGCATAAATGTCAAGTAGGAGGGATGCATTGACAAGGGGTTGAAGTGCCAAGTGTAGGCTAGGATAGGATGGTTTAAAAATGTTTGGGTTGGGGTAGGTGTTTGTTGGAAAATGTAGTTAGGTGTTGGTTTGATATGTGAAGGTAGGTATTAAGACATTTGATAGGCAAGGGTCATGAAAGGTAAATATGTAGAGGTAACAATTGTGGATTAGGGTAGAATAGGGTGGTTTAGGTGGGTATAGGTTAACAAAGATGTTGATTTAGAAATGAGAAATGCTAACACATATTAAGCTTGATTTGTGTAGGAACAAGAGTAGATATAGATGAGGGATCCGGTCCCTAAGATATTTGCAAAGATTCAATAGGGGATGAACCCAACTGACTAGGCCTATATGGATGAGGTGGGGCTAGGAGTGATGAGGCACTATTAACATGTGCCTTAAGATGTGTCCATGGTCATAGTACTCATCGAGAGATGGGATTTTATTATGAACACCTTATTGATTTTGATCGATGAGATGACCATCTTTCCTAAGGATGTTTAGAGGATCACTTGACTTCCACTTTATGGTGATCTGATACACCACATAAAGTGAGAGGAGAACAATGAGCATATTGAGCTGCTATATAGAGATGAGGCTAACTAGGTCAGATGGCATGTTGGAGGATTTAGATACAATTATTTTTATTAGAGGGATCCAATTGAGATGAGACTCATGACCATGCTCATGATTACTTTGAAATGCTTTGGGCTTCCCAACTTTAGTAGCGAGAGATTTCCTTATTTGCTACTAGGGGTTTTAATGGATCTATTACTAGAGTAGACATTATTTGGTTAAGTTCCTATTTTAATAGATCAAATATATATGGAGATGTGGGGTTTTAGGGGCCCATAGAAGGTATGGCATCAGTGTCAGTTTGGTTTTACATTGTTGGGCATAGAGCATATTCAGGTGCTCAGACTAGTGGGATTGTCGTGGTCAGGGTACACACATATTAACTTTCCTATTGGTTCCATGTGATGGAGGGGTGATTTTGTTACATTAGGTGTAGGGGGTGGCACACATGATATGGAGTGGTTCATGGGTACACTAAGCACACAAGTGGTTGGAGATATCACATGGAGTCGATACCTCTAGTTTTTGGTATGGCTAGGGTATAGGAGACACACACTCTCCTTCTAGAGCTATAGATGGATACTCGATAGGTGAGATGGAGAGGTGGAGATGATTATATTTGATAGGGTACACTGACATTTTAGCTTGGTGTAGGGCATTCCAAGCCCATTCCCTAAATATAAGAGAGAGGATTTAGAGATCCCATTACCACAACCACACCTTGTTCTTATATTTCTAGATGGTTTGTATGAGGAGCTATAAATTAGGCTCTGATAGATGATGTTGGGTTTGTATATGGGTATATGGCATGGTACCAACCCATATACATAGCTACAAACATTACCAGAGATGATAAAGGTGTGAGGCTAATGGTCATGGATCCAACTGGCCATGATGGATAATTAGGGGTGGCATTAGCCACTACATAGTGATAGATATAGGTATTACAGGGACAGGTGTCCATACTATAGGGCCAAATTATCACACTATAGGGATAGGTTGTGACCTTATAGGGTTAGCTTGTTACTATCACAAGTGAGAGGGATCAGGCTAGGACCTCCCTAGGCTTGGTGACCCAAGAGAGGGACTCTTTGAGTTAGAGAAGAGGAGGATCAGTAACAAGATAGACAACACAACTTGACTTTACCCCTACAACATAATACCTAGCTACAATGGAGGAGATATGGTACTTGAGCCTATTGTTCTGGCATAGTGTCCAAATAAGCTTTGATGGGGTGAGTACAGGTCTAGCTTGGTATGTGAAGCCATTTTAATAGCACCAAGGTAATGGGAAGTGTTTGTATCTAGGTAGATAGGGATAGGTGGGGGATCATTTGGCATAATAGGTGGGTAAGTACTAGGATATAGTGGTGCACCAGGAGGTAGCAGTGCCCCTAGGGCATAAATATAGCTAGATTATGACATTTTGTATATCATTTTGATTTTGGATTGTGAGCCGATATGGTGAGATGTACATTTTTAAGAGAGAGTTTGTCTATCTACATGTACACATTATTGTGGTTATTTGACTCGAGATTATATAAATGATCATTTATTTATGTTCATGTTCATAGTGTATGATTTGATGTTGATGTTTATTGCTTATGATGTGATGTTTATATGTGATCATGGATTATGCATATGCATGGTTGTTTAGACACTGATATATGTTTAGTTAGGCATGAGATGTTTTTGGTTTATGGTTATACTTCCTGATTGATTATGACATGATAAATTTAAATGAGTATTTGGATTTCTTTATTTTAGAATTAAGGCATGTGGTGGGAAATAGTTGGTGGCTTGAATTGCTTATGGATATTATGATATTATGATTTGATTATGCTTGTTGTTATTTATAAATATGGTTATGCTTATGATTATGCTCTATTTTCAATTTGGCTTAAGATAAAACACATGAGGAAAATGAATCAAAAACACTAGACACAAGACTAAAGAATATAATCAAGAGACAATTATCATCATGAAAATATCAATTAGTCATGATAGAGTAAGAAGAGGGCACGATGCTTATAAGTTGAACAAAACCAAAGCAACACTATCTTAATGAACATAAGCCCTTTAAATGCTTTGCATGAGCATTTGTTAGTTGGTAAAAAAGGTGTTTTGACCACATAATTTCAAGTAAGCTCAAGAATCCCTTGCATATAGTGCAAAAGGGAGATGGGTGAAAATGGAATATTCTTTGAGACTATCATGCCTCATCTTTAGGTGTCTAAATAACTAGTATAAACAAGCCTATGACAAAATTGTGTAGACTGATCGATGTGGTAAGTCTACTTGTAAAAGTTGATTATGGATTTTACCTTATTATGTCATTTGAGAGTCGATTGTAAATTTAAAAATTAGCTTGATTTTTCTATGATTTTGATAATGGGTCTTTTGTTTATTATTGTATATGGGAAGCTAATCAGTGTAGGAAGCTTCTGAGAAATTGTTATGCTTTTGAAAAATGCTTACTCAACCATCCTTCATGAGAGTGGTCTAATTTTATATGTTTTGTTCAATACCTTTTGATAGTTGTCCTTCAAGGGAACAATCCACCTTATGTTTTGGCAATTTCAAATAAATTTTCAATAACTATCTTTCAAGGGAGTAGTCTATAAAGGCTAGGAATGACCCATGATTTCTAGTGATAAGAGTTTTGTTATTTTTATTTAATTTGTCTTGATATAGACTTGCTTAGGCCATCTTAGTGGTTCACCTTTATGAAGGAAAAACTAGAACCAAAAGAAGGTTGATTAGGTGTAAAAAGGTTTAGGTGACAATGATCATGGGAAGTGATCCTATGAAGGTATGAAAAGTACCATGAGAACCATGGCATGGGTAGAACCATGATACCCATTGTTTAAGATAAGGATATGTCAGTGATATCTAATCACATGGTTCTATTTTAATCAATTGCCCCTAAAAGAGGGAGATGGAATATGGGTGGATAGAAAGGGATGAGTGTAAATTAGATAAAAGTTAAACATGATCCATCTCAGCAAAAAAATGGACACAGATGTGAAGCATTAAAGAGCTTAGGTTTTAGGTGGCCTTCAAAAGAACACAATTAGTAAGCTCTTGATCCATACTTATGGGTTATGATATAAGGTCCAAGCCAATTGAAAGCAAACTTACCCTACTTTATTTATTTCATATTAGTGATGTGTTGATTTTCATTTAGGATGAGGTATCTGATATTGAATTATCAAACTTTAAGGTGCTTGTTATAGGCACACTTGATGTGCTCTTGATAGACATGGATATGGGTAAGGGCTGCTAAATAATGATTGTCAAGTAGCTCAAGCTGTGCTAAATGATGTTGATGATAATCATCCTCTAAAATAAGTTCTTATAAAGATATGTGAAGAGAGGGGATTTGGAATTCAAGAGGCAAGATAGCCTCTACTCCAAATATGAGAGAAAAGGGTGTGAAACCCATAGTTGTTCTAATGCTAGTATAATATGCCCACAAGGTGAAGGGGATGTGTGAATACCAATCTTGACTAAATGTATTTTCCATTTTAGTTATCATGTTATTAAGAGTTTTATTAGAGGCTTCTACCTATATATTAACTTGAGGGAGATAGGGTAAGGATAAATTTAACCTAATACCAAATGCATCACATAGACCCTAGACTTTATTGTTCTTAAGGGATTTACCATTGTTAGTGATAATCTTATGAGGAACATTGAAGCAGTAGATGATGTGATGATTAATAAAGTGGATAATCTTATCCACTTTGGTTGATACTAGAGGAATAACCTCTAACCACTTGGTAAAATACTTAATCACAGTGATGATATAGTGGTGTCATATAAGGAATGGGTGATAATTTCACTAATAAGATCTAGACCCCATTATGAAAAGGGCTAGAAATTGATGGAAACTTAAAGGCTATGGATAGGTACATGATGTAAATTGGCATGTTGTTAACATTTGACACACTTTTTTGTGTAATCATAGTAGTCTTGGTTAAGTTTAGGCCAATAGTAGTCAAGATGAAGGATGCACTTAGCTATGATGAGGCCACTAAAGTGTCTTCCACAGATGCCATCATGTATTTACTTGATAGCATGAGAGGCTTTCTGACTAAATAGGCAATGAAAGAGGCTTGAACCCATGCTTATAAAATATTACTCTCATAATGGTATGATGAGAGTTACTTTGAATAAATGACTTTTGAGCATTCCTAGAGAGGCCTGAGGGAACTATGCCAAGGTTAAGGTAGTTAAAAGTTTGTTGATACCTAAGGTCAGTTTGGGTCTCCTCTACATTAAAAATGGTGGGAGAATCTGGTTTGACATAAGAAGGTTGGGTAATCCTATGGATAACAATAGAAAATTTAGAGTCTGATGGTTTAGATGGGATTTTCAAGTCAAAGGAAGCCATGGTGTTGACAAAATTATTAGTAGACCATGGGGTTGACTAGATATGGTAGTGTTTAAATGGTGTTAAGAGTTTGTCAACTAGTTATTTGTACTATTTCAAGACATCATTCTTACACTGATAAGATCCATTGATTTGATTGACCACAAGTTAGGAGTCACCAAAGATGTTGATTATTTTGATTCCTATGGCTAAGATAGTTTGAAGGCCTATCACTAGGGTTTCATACTCAACCATGTTGTTGGTATGTTCAAAATAAAGCTTGAAGGACAAAGGTAGAGTTTCACCATAAAAAGTGATAAGGATGATACCAAATCACCCACCACGCTAACACTTGGATTCATAAAAAACATGGTGACTTGATAGGTGAAATTTGCCTAAGAGAGGGCCATGATAGACTCATCGAGGAACTTAAGAGGAGTTTGGTTGTCTACTAATCAAGCTTCGACCAATTGATTAGAAATGACTTACCCTTTAATTAATTTTTGATGAAGGAACTCAAGGTCAAACTTAGATAAGAGAATGAGCCACTTAGCCATACATTGGTTCTGGTATGGCTTGGAGTGCATGTACTTGACTAGGTTAGTATTGGTTATGACAAAGAATTTATGGTTAATAAAATAGTGGAAAATTTTGGTAGCCAAAAATACTAAAGCTAAGCAAATTTTATCAGTATGGGTGTACTAGGTCTCATACTCTATAAGCATGTGACTAATATAGTATATGACTTGCCCTTTATGTTGTTCATCTCAGTAAGCTAGCTTGCCCCTAGGGAATGGTTGGTTGTAGAGATATATAGTTAAAAAGGTTGGTCATTATTGGGAGAGGTGAGGATAAGTGGTGACAAAAGGTACTTTTTGAGTGAATCAAAGGCCTTTTGATAGTAACTATTCCACTTGAAATACATATCCTTCTTTAAGAGGTAGTGGAATGGTTGGCACCAATCCAAAAGTTGGGAGATAAAATGATGAATGGATTATAGCTTCCCTTGTAAGCTACGAAGCTACTTAAGGTTGGTTGGAGGAAGTATGTCCATGATTTCTTTAATTTTGATGGAATTGAAATCTATTCCATGAAGGGAGACAATAAAACCAAGAATCTTTCTTGACAAGACCCCAAAAATGCACTTTTTGGGGTTTACGCTGATATGGTAATGTATGAGGCATTCAAAGAAGATCTTGAGAATAACTAAGTGATCCTTTTAGAGTTTGGATTTTCCTAGAAGGTCATCCACATAGTCCTTGATAATATAAAGGATGAGGTCATGAAATATATAGGTCATGACACATTATTATGTTGCTCCAACATTCTCTAACCTGAAAGGCATGACTCTATAGTAGATGGTTCCCTAAGGGGTGGTAAAGGCAGTTTTATGCTAATCTTCAGCAATAATTAGGATCTAATTATAAATCGAGAACCCATCCAAGAGGGATAACATCTCATGTCCAACTGTAAGATCAATATGCTAGTCAATGCTTAGTAGAGGGAATTCATCTTTAGGATAGGCAAGGTTGAGATCATGAAATCCCATAAAAATGTGTAGTCCCCCTATAGCTTTGGTGATGGGTACAACATTTAAGACCCAGTAGAGGTAGTCAATAGGTTGATTAAAGTTGACAAATAAAAGACACAAAAGCTCTTCTTTGATGAGAAGGGCTATGTAGGGATGCATGCATAAGATATTTTCTTGAATGGTTTGGCATCACAATGAGTGATTTGTTATGGGTAGTAATGGCAGGGTCAATTCTAGGAATATCACTATAAGACCAAGCAAAAGCTATGCTACAATCTTGGAAGAAAGAGGGGAAGTCCCAAAGTTCCTCAATATTTAACAATTGGCCAATTTTGACAATATGAGAGTTATCTAGAGTGCCCAAGTTAATATTCATGGTGGATTCATTCAACATCATCAAAGACTTGAGAGGAAGGTATTTGTGGATTAAAGAATCTAGGGCACCAAGATAGGTAAAAATAGAATCATCATCCAGGCACTAAACAATGTTAATGGTAAGAGGGTCTTTTTCTATAATTTTAGGGTTTGTTAAAGGGATGGTTATGGTTGCCTCCTCCTTGTGATAAGTTAGGGGTTTAAGGCTGATCATGTTGATGAAAAAAATTTAGGTGGGATGATGTCATGATCCTCACATGCAAGTGGAGGCATGGTTGGTGAGGAGGGGATGTCTTCCTCAATAATGGTAATAGTGGGTTGTTTATATTTCTTCTTATTAGGTAAGATAAAACCAAGTCCATGCTTCTCATGTGGCTTTCAAGATTTTATAGTGACCAATTCATGTGGGCCATGCTTATACCACCCAAGACTAAAGCCTTTGTAATCATAGCAATGAAGGTATGTCTTGGTGAAGGTTAGTTTATCTAGGTAAGAGAAATTGGTGGTGAATCATTGAGGTGGAAGATAGGTGGTAGAAGCATTGAGGGATTTATCAAGACTATAGACACCAAAAATCCACACACCTATGATTCTAAATATTAAAGTAGCCCTGGACCCTCTTAGGACCAACCTACACCTATTGGGCCTAAACCAACCAATTTATACTTAGTTATACTTAGCTGAATAACCCTACCCTTCAAGACCTTATCCCTATGGACCTTGACCACTGATGGTTAGGGTGACCATTGATGGTCAGCCTTGGGAACCCTTGTCTGTCGATGATCAGGATCCACCTTTTCACCAAAAGCATACAAGCTCTATCGACCCTTTTCTAAATATAACTTGTCTAATTTGTGTCATGAGCCTTTTGATGCACAAATTATATTTATATGATCCAATTAAACCATCAATTCCACCTCTTTCTTATGACTAAGAGAGAGAGAGAGGCTTGGGAGGTCAAATTTATCCACAATAATTATCAAGAGCTTAGGTACTTAAGATTTTTCTTTTATAGGTCAATCAGGCTAATCAATGTCATCAATGTTATCAAGCATTATCAAACATATTATTAAGATCCAACTTTCCATCACCTCTCAACCAAGATTTTAGGTACTTTTACTCTGCTAGAATCAAGCCAAATTCCACCAATAGGCTAACTATGCCACCCACTTGCAAACCGACTTCTAATAAGATAAGTGCTTATTTGTCAATATTCACGTGCTTTTATTCCATTTCATAATTATTCTAACCCTTTTATAATTACCAAAATCCATTTGTGTAATATTTTTATCTTCTATTGATTAAACCTAAAAATACACAGACAACCACTGATGGTCATATCCCAACTATCGATGGTCAGGCATAATCATTAATGGTTACCTCATTTATCGATGGTCACCTATGGCAAAAAACCTAGAAAGATAATTTCACCCACCCACACCTAATTAAATCCACTTTTCTATTTTTTTTACCACTCATAGACCCCTTTTAGATTTTATAAAAAATACTCTAACTTGTTAGCACTAGTATTAATTAGTTTATCACTAATTACATCATTTATAGTATATTTTTCTAGTAAGCTTTCTTGTATTCATTTTATTACCTCTTGATTATTGATGTAATTTCCTTATTTCCAAATTTATCAACTTGATTGTTTAAAATGTGTGGATTGATATCCCCTAAAGAAGCTCTCACTTCCAGAATCTAGACATCACTAGGAAATCCACCCAACTATCTATCTAACAAACAAGTTTGCTTTAGTGTTTTATTATCTGCAGGTCTTCCTCCCAAGCCAAAGAGGAGATCTTCACAATATTTTTATTTAGTACATGCAAAAACAAATAATTTTTCAACCATACCCATATCGAGTTTCTTTTCTCTCTTTCTTTACAACCTAAGTGAAAATTTACATGAAACATTCTAGCATGCCTGGTGGGAACTAGAGTCTTTAATCACATTTTCTTTGCATTTGTATGCTCTCCTCTCTATCTATGCTCATAATTGAAAATGAAATTTCTTTTGAGCTTAAAATCAACTACATCTATTGTTTTCTTTTAACATTAGTTCACTTTGAATTAAATCACAATAATCTTATTGTAGCATTACCTTTGTTACACACACTATCCAAACCACTTTCATCAATTAAACATAAAAATAATTTGAGACAAGGAATGATTAAAATTTCATCACCTAGTGGTCACCTTACCCATTCTTAGAAATCCTACTTAGAATTCATTACCAAGGGGAGAACCAACTCAGCTCTCTAGTTGAGTATAAAATCTAGACATCAATATATATTGGCTAAGCACTTGACACCCTTATTATTATGGGATTGTGAAGTGAGGGGATATGCAAAAATACCAAGCCATACCAAGCCATGTATTGATTATAATATATATTATTTTTAGCACCTAAATAACCCAAAACCAACCATAGACCGATTTTATAGCACTTGATCTACAAGCCAACTTCTATCACACATTCTCATAAACTAAGGCATAAGCCAAAAGCAAGATTAAAACTAACCTCTAGGCTTAACATACTTCATAGTGTGTGTCTTGATTGCCTTGATCATTTTCTTATCTTCTTCTTGTTTGAGTGGTGAGTTTGTTCTTATTTTTTATCCCCTTTTTCTTGTATGGTTCTCACTCATCAGCAACAAAGAGACATAGTAGAACAAAACCCATCACTTAAATCAACCTCTTATACCTCCTCATCTATGGAGTACATCTCTAAGCTAGAAGATTCACCTCATACATTAATAATCCCTACTTTGCCTTGGGTATTTCCCTAAAGAGACATGGATTTTACCACTTTTCTAAACAACAATCCAGTTGCCCTTCAACACTATCTTAACACCTCTTCTCACCATATTCTGGTTTCAACTCCACCTTAGGATCCTTCTTATATAATTCCATCCCACTTTATGAAGGGTATCCCTATTTCCATGATCACCACCCAACCTTTGAATAGGTAGGCATCTTTGTCTACTAACCACTTTGATGCTATAGTTGAAAACTAACCTATCTAACCAACCATTACCCTTACACATTTCACCCCTACTAATGACTCCTCTACCTTGGGGACAACCCAACCATTGACCCATCATGATCCACTTGTAGCTGGAGCACCCATAATTGGCACTACCAACCTCCCCGCTATCAAACTTAACCCATTGGTCAATACCCGTTTACCAATATTAGGGGTATTTATCCATTCTAATTCACCACCCATTAGCATAAAGGTCACTACCTCACCTCTTATCACCAACCCAACTACCACCCATGCCCAATCCATAGGGAATCCTCAGTAGTTACCCATTGCATCCAATCTAGGATACATCCCTAACCCATAGGGGTATGTGCCTATTACCCAAGAACCATCATCCACCTACCCAACCCAACCTACGACATCCACATTCCAATATGTGACAGCCTCTCAACCACTAAACAATTACCAATATATTTCCCAACCTCAACCATAATATCAACCTTACAATCATTTTGGTGCACCACCTCAAATCAACCTAATGAAAATTGTCATGGACAAGATGACCAACCTTGAGTCATCCATTTTAGGGGCTCATAACGTCCTATCCTATGATCAGATTATAACAAACCTATTCATCCTTCTATCCCTATTAGACCTTATCCTCCTCAATGGAAACTTTTTAAATTTATAAAATTTCAAAGCAAAGAGGACCCCCAACAACACCTTAGGGATTTTAGGGATGCATGTTACATGATTGGTTATGATGATGCCCTTCTCCTTCAAACCTTCTCCATGTCTTTATCTAGGCCAACACTCGACTGGTATAGTCCCTCACCAAGAATTCCATCGTCTCTTTCACCCAACTAGCACAAGTATTCTTAGACCACTTTTCCATTAACATTTCCAAGAAGGTCTCTATCATGAACCTATATTCTATTAGGTAATTAGACGATGAGTTTATTGCCAATTTCGTTACCCATTTGAGAAGCTTGATTAATCAACTTTGATTTTCCCTACCTCAACTCAAACTTATATAACTTTTTGCTTGAGCCTATGCCAAAAATATATCTTATACACTATGTGTCCACATATTTAGAACTTTTGATGAGGTTGTTACCATGACATGTAGGATAGAAAACTATGCCATAGATGAGGGTAAATTGAAGTTATGAAATAAGAACTCTACCTTCAAGACCAATGAAACCTCTTCCTCTAAACTAGGTAGCCAAGTCAATACTAGGACCAAGACCAAGGGAATAGTGAATGTCATCATCCTTAAAACTACCCCTCCACCCAATGTAAATCAACAAAATTTTCCCATTATCTCCAACCAAACTACAAGGAACCCAAACTGAAGCAACCAAAAATAATTTACTCCACTTGGAAAATCTTATACCTTAGTTCTAGAGAAGCTAATAAAAGCTAACCTTATACAGCTTCCACCCATCAAACCTCCACAATAGTTTGATTCTTCTCATCCAACACCTAGTTTCTATAATGAGAATGACCTCTATGCTTTTCATTGGGTAATTATACATGACTTCAACCAATTTAATACTTTCAAGAGTGTTGGTTAGATTTTTATCAATAAATGGTAACTCATGTTGGATAATCCTAATGCCCCTCAAAATCAAGTTCTTGACATCTTCAAGAAACATTTTCCCAACCATGATCTTTTTAAATCCAAGGACAAACAAGCTACATATTCTCATGATGCCCACATGTTCAATATGGTCTTTGATGCTCCTATCATCCAACCTACCTTATTTTCCCCCACTTCATCTATCGAAGTGGTTAAGTCACTTTCCCTTCCTTTGGAGGCCCAAATCAAGGAGGTTCATTTTTCCTTAGCTTCACTCATAAAGGCTTTGGAATTGTCAATCGTCTCTTTAGATATCCAACCTAAACAAATAATCATTCTTAGCCCACCTTCTCCTTGAACTCTAGACCAAGCCATAATTATGGACATCATGCCTAGGGGAATGAATTTTTCACAAACACCCCTCATAGAATGGCCACCTAGCCTAAACCTACCTCCCTTGCTTGAGGAAATGAATGAGGATACCAATCCTCCTCAACCCATAAGTGTCTCCTTGGCACCTGCTACCCTAGTGGCTAGACTAGTATACAAACCTTTTTCTAAACTCATTCAAAAGTTAGGTATGGATACAAAACTAGACATAAATCAAACCACTTTTTGGCAATAGTTAGGGCTTCCTCCCATCAATAAAACTAAACCTTCTATCATGCCCTTAACTAACCAATCCATCAAATCTCCACCACCTCTTAAACCAATCTGAACTTATAAAAATCCCCTACCTCTTTAGTTGACCAAAACAACTACCAAATCACCAACCAAACCTTTAAAACTCTTAGTGCCTTCCTTACTCAGACTTTGGTTCACCCATCCTTGAAAGTAGACTTAAATTCATCCATCCTATACCTAGGTCTTGAACCACACCAACCAAGAGGATGAAAACATTGAAGGGATGCATGACTAAGCCTCTACCTTGCCCTCTATCTTGGGGCTTCACCCTTCCAATTTACTTAAAAAACAACCCCCTTCAACATATGTTGCCCACTTCTATTGATTACACTAACACATATATTATTTGATGCATCAATCCTTCCCAGATTATAAATAGTTAGACTACCAAAATTAAACACCCCAACTACCAACATACCCAAACCAAAACCATCAACTAGAAACACTACCCTACTCAAACCATCTCTCACCAAACCTATTGCCACCAGCATGCCCATCTTACCAACCTAAACCACAAGCCATAAAATTTTCTTACCTCTAGAAAAATCCTATATGACCATTATTCAAAGATTATAAAATACCTCTAGCCTCACATTACCTCCTATCAGACATTTTGATCCTATCAGTTTAAAGCCAACCTGATATAATGATCATCAAAATTGCTCCTATCATATGACACTTGGGCATGACATGAATAATTACAAAGCACTCTAGGCCATTATCCACAAAATCTATGATGAGGATGATCTTTTGGTAGATGACCTTCCATCTATTCCTCCACCACTACACCTAACAACCAGTTACCAACACATTCCTAATCCCCCACTCTCACCTCAGAGTGATAGAGAATCCACCCAACCCCCCATCACACTTTTCCCCTTTATCCATACCATTATTGTGGTCACATGATCATAATAAAAGGATAAGGAGAAGGCCAAAGTGTCCATTCAATGGACATACCCACCAACTCATCTTATACCAAACTAGATCCAAACCTCCACATCTATAACTAAGCCCAAAGTCACCATCTTAGGCAATCTAGAGGCTAATCCCTCTAAATCCATTTTGATGGTCATCCTTAAACAAAGTCACTAGATCCTATCCAAAATGAGCCTTTATGAGATCATTTACACCTCACCTCACCATTTTTAGGCCATGATTGAGGCTATGCAAGCCATTAAGGCTAGACTAGGATACTCTTAACCTATAGAGGCATTCATTGGTGCTTTCCACCTCTCCACCCTTGTTACCTTTAAGGAATTAGAAATAACTTATATCCACCTTGAAGACATGAATTCCCCTCTTTTTATTATGACCCACATCAACCAAACCTACATCAAATGGGTTATGATAAATAGGGGAGCTAGTATCAACATCATCTCTTCCCATGCCTATAAACAACTTAAGCTACCAGACAATGTCATGTTCAAAACTTCAACCATCCTTAGATCCTTTAATGACACCATGACCACTTCCTTGGGAACCATCATCCTTCATATTCATCTAGGACCTCACACACTCAAAATATTTTATGTGGTCAAAGTTGAATTTTAGTACAATATTTTGCTAAGGAGACCTTAGATTTGGGCCATGGGTTGTGTACCTTCCATCCTCCATCATTATGTCAACTTTTAACATGAAGGTCAAGTTGTTACCATAAAAATTGACCCTATCCCTTTTATAGCATGAAATATGACCTAACGACCTAATGACATTCTCCTACCTCCATCCAAAGCACTATAAAAAACCACTCTCAAGCCCTCACCCATGGATGTTAAAGCCATTACTTCCTTCCCTTCCACTGAGGCATCCACTAGTTTATCTATCCCCATGGACCAAATACCCATCACTAATCCTTTGGAACTTACCTTAAAACACTTTACCCTTGGATAATATTGGCTCCTCACCCTTGATGCCCTCCTTACTCCCTAAGAATATGAAAAACTCAACCACCAAGTAGGTTATGACCCAAACATTGGAGGCATTACCCCCTTGGGGTATCCAATTTGTTAAACCCACTTTATCTATGGGGGAATTTACAAACCACTTAATGTTGTTGCCACTCCCTCTCCACCTTAACCATTCACCTTTACCTTCCCTTATTTTGACAACCTAGACTTTTCCAAACTATACCTTCATAGGTGTGCCTAAAAGGGATTTAGTTTGGGATGATATGAGCATGAACCACACATATTGACTTTGATCAAGATCAGAAAGCCTCATGATAAGCATGACATCATATTCATTCTACCCAATAAGAAGAAATCCAAACAAGCTACCCCTACCATTATTGAAAAATAGACTCATTCCTCACCAACACCCCTTCCACTTGTGGTTAAAGATGAGGACGTCATCCCACATAGATTTTTTTCCATTAACATGATTAACTTCAGCCCCCTAACTTATCAAAAGGAATGGGCACCCATATCCATCCCTTTGATCCATCCTAAACTCATGGGAGAAGACTCTCTTATGATTACCACTATTCAGTGTCAAAATGATGATGCTATTCTCACCTACCTTGGTGTACCATATTCCTCCATCCATAAATACTTACCTCTAAATATCTCTACCATGTTGAATAAACCTACCACATACATTGATATAGGCACTCCAAACAACCCCTATGTCTTTAAACTTATCCAAACTCTCACTCCTAAGGAACTATAGAACTTATCTACCTTCCTCCAAGACCACAATATTATATTCACTTGGTCATATACCGACATTCCTAGTATTGACCCAACCTTTGAAACTTATAAAATTATAACCAATCATGATGCCAAAATTGTCAGATATAAAAGTTGTTGAATGCATCCTCAAATAGCCCTCTTTGTCAAATAAGAGCTTCAATGCCTCCTTTTTGTCAACTTTATTCAACCCATTGATTATCCCTAATGGGTTTCAAACATCATACCTATCTCTAAAGCCAAAGGGGAATACATAACTATGTGTACTTTCATGACCTTAACCTTACCTACCCAAAGGATGACTTTCCTCTACTTAGCATTGACCAATGTGTTAATCTTATAGTAGGCCATGAGATGTTATCACTCATGGATATATTCTCAGGTTATAATTAGATTTTGATTACCCCTTAAGATCATCACAAAATTGACTTTATCACCCCATGGGGGACAATCTATTATAGAGTCATGCCCTTCAGTCTTAAGAATGCTAGCGCAACCTACCAATGTGTCATGACCTATATTTTACATGAACTTATCCATATAATCATCAAAGACTATGTGGATGACCTTCTCAAGAAGTCCAAAATTCACAAAGATCATTTATCCATTCTCAATATTGTCTTTGAGATACTTATCCACTATCACATCTACCTCAATCCCAATAAATGTATTTTTGGGGTCTTATCAGACAAACTTCTTGGCTTTGTCATTTCCCTTCGAGGAGTCAAGGTTGATCTGACAAAAATTAAAGCCATCCTTGAGATGCTACCTATAACCAATCTTAAACAACTATGTAGCTTATAGGGGAAGCTTCAATCCATTCATCAATTCATCTCACAGATCTCTAATCGGTGTCAAACCTTACATCACCACTTGAAAAAGGACTTCTCTTTCAAGTTGAATGTCGATTGTCAAAAGGCCATTGATGAAATCAAAGAGTACCTTCTATCTCCACTTGTCCTTACACCTCCTAAAGATAACCAAACTTTTTACTTCTATATCTCTGTCATGAACCATTCCCTAGAGGTGATGCTTGCCCATTAGGATGAGCAATACAAGGAGTAAGCCATCTATTACATTAGTTACACACTTGTCAAATATGAGGCATGATACACATACTAAGAAACTATGTTTGGTTCTAGTCATCATGACCACCAAACTTCACCACTACCTTCTTAACTATAAAACTTTTATCATAACTAATATCGACCCCTCAAGTATATACACTTCAAATCATACCAAAACTAGCATATGGATAAGTGGTTCATGCTTTTATATAAGTTTGACCTTGAGTTCCTTCAATACAAATAAATGAAGGGGTAATTCATTGCCAACCAATTGGTTGGCACACCCCTAATAGACACCTAACCTCCCCCTCTTTGAATTTCTCAATGAGTCAATCGCAAGTCTATCTCAAGCAGATTTTATCGATTACATAACCATGTTTTTTAATGGTTCCAAATGTCAACATGGTAGGGGGTAGTATCATCCTTATCCCCCTTATCAATGAACAACTTAGTCATTTAAACTTGAATTTGAGTGCACCAATAATGTGATTGAGTATAAAACCCTAGGAATAGGTCTCCAAACTACCTTAGCCTTGGGAGTCAGAATAATAAATATCTTTGGTGATTCCCAACTTGTGGTCAACCAAGTCAATGACATTCACCAGTGTAAGAATGAAATGATGCAATTGTATAGATAACTAGTTACCAAACTCCTAGCCTCATTTGAATACTACTATATTCAAACCACCTCATGATCTACCAATAAGTTTGTTAATACTATGGCTTCTCTTGCCTCTTAAATCCCATCATCACCCTTAGACTCCAAGCTATCAGTCATTGTCCATCACCTCACTAAACCTTCCTACACCAAATCAAACAATCTAACCATCTTTAGTGTGGAAGATATTTTTATTGACCTTTGGTATCAATAAACTTTTAGTTATCTTCACTTTGGCATAGTTCCATCTAGCCTCTCTAGGAATACCCATCAGGTATTTATTCAGAGCACCTCCTATTACACCAGTATGGGAAGAATTCTTTACAAACATGGTTTTGATATCCTCCTATTCTGTTGCCTTCATGGTCCAAAATCCTCTCACACTATCAAGGAGACACATGAGGGTATCTATGGGGGGCACTTTAGTGGACTCACTGTGGCTAAGTGCATCCTTTGCCTAGGCTATTATTGGCCCACCCTTAACCAAGACTATTATGATTATGTGAAAAAGTGTGTCAATTTTAAACAACATGCTAATTTACATCATATACCTAGTAATAGTCTTTACATTTTTGTATACTTTTAGCCCTTTTCATAGTTGGGTTTGGACCTTATCGAAGAAATCAACCCCCACTCTTCACAATGACATCATTCTATTATTACTGTGATCAAATATTTTACCAAATGGGTAGAAGTTATTCCCCTTGTCTCAATAAAAGTTAAAAAAATTGTCAAATTTATTACCCATCACATCATCTATCATTTTGATGTTCCCCATAAGATCATCACTGATAATGGTAAATCCTTCAAAACTAAACAAGACTAAGGCCTTTGTGACATATTTGGTATTAAACTTAGATTTTCATCACTTTATTTCCCACAAGAAAATGGACAAGCTAAAGCCTATAATAAAACCCTTAACAACATGATTACCAAAATGGTTAATGCCTCAAGTTAGGATTGACACTTACACATCCCTTTCACCTTATGGGATTATCATAATAGCATTCAAACCCTTATAGGTGCTATACCTTTTTCTCTCATGTTTGGAGCCTAGGCTATATTGCCTCTTGAAGTCCAAATACCTTCTCTTCACATATCTTTGCACAATATTATCTTGAAAGATGATTATCCTCAAAAATGCTTAGCTCAATTTGAGCTACTTGATGAGTGTCATTTGGCTACCCTTTCACATCTCTGTGTCCATCAAGAATGAATTAAATGTGCCTGTTAAAAACACTTAAAATTATAAGAATTTAATATTGGAGATCTTGTCCTCAAGTAAAACCAATAAGCAACTAATATGGAGAAAAAAAAGGGGGAAAATTTGCTTTTAATTGGCTTAGAACCTCATCATTACGCATAAGTATGGATCAAGAACTTATATTTTGTCCTCTCTCAAAGGGAAACTAGAACCCAAGCCTCTCAATGCTTTGTATTTGCATCCCTTTTATTGTTAGATCAATATCACAATCATCATTTGTCTAATTTAATATCATCTCTTACAACCACATTCATTTCCCTCTTTTTAGGGGCAACTGATTAAAATTGAATCATGTGATTATACATCATAATTATAACCTAATATTGAACTATGGATACCATGGCTCTATCCATGGCATGATTCTCATAGTACTTCCCATCTCTGTAAGATTAGTTCCTATGGTCATTATCACCTATACCTCCTTTTCACCCATTGAACCTTCATGTTAGCTTAGTTTTGCCTTCATAAAGGTAATCCATTGAACATGTATGAACAAGTCTGTCAAGCTAAATCAAATAAAATTAAAAGGCAATATCAAAAATCAAAAAATGAATCATGGGTCATTCTTGGCATTCATAGATTACTCCCTTAAAGGATAGTTATTGAAAAGTTATCCAAAATTGGAAAACATAAGGTGGACTATTCCCTTGAAGGACAACTATCAAAAACATTTGTACTAAGCACATAAACTTAGACCACTCCCTTAAAGGATGGCTGAGTAAAGCATTTGTCAAAGCTAGTAAGATTTTGGAAGCTTCCTGCATCGATTAGCTTCTCTAACCCTTAAGAAAAAGAAAAAGTAAAATCAAAATCAAGAGCAAAATTAATTTTGAAAGCTGTAATCAACTCTCATAAATGTAATAATCTTGGAAAGATGCAATTGACTCTCCTTAGTAGACTTCTTGCATCGATCAATCTACACTTTATATATGAACATATATTTATTTATACTACCTCTTTGGACACCTACAAAAAATGCATACTAGTCTCCCTAAAGGTTCCAGTTTCACCCTTCTCCCTTTACATGTCACATGCATGAGATGATGCGCTTACTTGACACAATGTAATCAGGATCCCTATATATCAATCTAAACATGCTAATATGAATCTTTGAAAGGCTTATTTTCACTAATCCAATCCAAATTTGGGTTTCATGTCAATTTTTACCAATGAAAAGGCATTGTGTTCATTTTCTTATCTTTTATTAGTTTATGTAAGCCTATCACTATGTGCACGAACAATAAACATCACATTAAAATCATGCACATCATGAACTATGTCAACAAGAAATAACATCTATCCATCAAGGAATCAAACACCATGTAAACATATCACAACAAACCATGAACATCAATCACATTATATGAGCCTATAAGCATGTCATTACACCATCACAAGCATAAAACAAATCACTAAGCAAAACATCAAGGCATATACCATTTTCCATTTCACCCATATAGCCATAAATAAAGCCATAACATATATCCATCCATAACATATCCTATCATAAACATGAGCATAAGAAAATCAATATTGATAACTTTTTTAGAGTCACATACCTATGCTACTAAATGAAACACCATAAGCCTGAACCAAAATCATAAGCCATAATCATAAACCATATGCATCCATCTTATATAAACATCAAAAAATAGACATCATATACATCGAATAATTAATAAAATATACATGTAACAATGTATCATCTCTCTCAATAAATACATTTCACTACATTAGTGCATAGGTTGATATTAAAATAATACATCACAATAACATATCTGATCATAATCATGGGCTTTCACCATTACCATTGGCCCCATCTACACCTATACGTAGTGTTAGTCTCCATAGGAACCCTGTCTATCCCACTATAGAAGTCCATTGAATAGGAGTAGCTATCGATGGCCCACCAGCCAAAATCACTCTGTACTCTACATAACTCATAACCTAGGGACGATGGTCTAATACCATCACCTAATAATATTTGAGATCTACCATGGTAGCTAGATAACATGCTCAATGTACTATATTTGGTGGCCCTCTTATTGATACTACACCTACCTTAACCCTCTATTTGAGTAGATCTCTCTCACTTGTAATAGTGGTGAGCTGACCCTATAATGCTTGAATCTAGCCTTGTAATGCTTGAATATATCCCTATGTGTCCACCTATCCCTGTAGATATTGTACCTAAGCCTGGGCCATGGCCAATGTTGTCCCTACCTATCCACATTTTTTGATTGGATATACAACCATTAGTGCTACCCCTACAACATCTTCACCCACATTTACATCAATATAAATAGGTTGGTACCAAGCTATGTATCTATTTGTATACCCTACATCATCTATGAAAGCCCTGCTATGAATCTCCTCAAAGCCATAAGATAAACTATTTGACAAGCTGGGGCATTGATAATTGAACCTCTAAGTCCTACCTCTTATATCATAGATGTGGACCCTGTACAACCTGTAACAAGATAAACTGGCACTAAAATCATTCAAAGGGAATTAAGTCAACCTCACTCTCTCAGTGGCCCACTATTCACCTATATCTATGTATAATGAGGGTCTCCCTCTTATAGCTTCACTAGATAGAGAACTGTAGGTATGATCTCCATATGATGTTCATAGCTACCAATCCACCTAGGGTAGCCCAAAAACACTCAACATCATGTGCTCCACCTCCAACCCCTGATGCAACATAATCATCCCTACAGCTCATAAAGCCAACAGTTAACTCTAACTATGTGTACCTTATCCACAATAATCCCATAGGCCTTACAACCCAGATGTGCTTGTAAGCCCAATAGTGTAGAACCATGCCCACATTGATGCGATACCTCTTGTGGTGTCTAAATTCCCATAACTCTCTATAAATCTAGACTAATAGCACTAGGACCCACCCAAATACTATCCTCCAAAGTAATAACTCAACCAAAATAGCTATTAATATATAGGGAAATCTCCTGTTACTAGAATCTAAAACCCCAAAGCAAGTAACCATGATCATCAAAATCATCATAAGTCTTCTCTCCTTGGGAGCCCTCTTATATAGTGCTTTATAACTAAATCCTCTAGACTACTAGTGGACTTCGTCACTATCATCTCCATATAGATACTCAACATACTCATCCCACTCCTACTCAATTTAATATATTGCCTTACCACATAGTGGAAGCCAAGTGATCTTATGAATATCTAATAGGATAATATTCATCTCCCTGATTGATATTAAGAAGGTGTTAGTAGCAACATCCTATCTCTTGATGAGTGCTACTATCATAGTTGCATCCCTAGGTATGTGCTGATAGTGCTTCATCCCTCCTAGCCCTACTACCTCCATATGTGCCCAATCATCAGTAGTCATCTCCTTGACTAGTGAAAGGAAGATCCGTGGTAGATGATCATGCATTTGTATCTACTCTAAAGCCTATACCAAATTATATCACTTGGCTTAGACCTTACTTGGTCTAGTCTAACCTATCTTTTAAATTCACTCCTAACCCTAACCTCCTAAACCTAATTATAATAACCAAACCATTTGAATAAAATTTGAAACTAATCTCCTACCCTAACCCTAACCATTAAGTAATTCACCCTGTACTATCCTCAAGCAAGATCTCAACACTTAGACATTTTTACCAAAATCTAGATTATCCTAACTAACCATTGATGGTCATGTTGACTATTGATGGTTGGGGACCCCTAATTTCTAGGGTGTTAACCATTTATGGTTAAACCTAACCATCAATAGTCACCTATGGAATGGGTCGGTCACCTATGGGCATTCCATGGCTAAAATGCCTAAACCTACTAGGACCTTAAATAGGGAACCAATTCAACATACAAATAGCCTAAACACTCTAACTAACTAACCTACTACCCAATCACCCACCCACCTCATCAATTTGACTCTTTACCCACCCCATTTTCCTAAAACCCATAAAACCCTACCTAGGGCATGTAAGGCCAAACAATAAATTTGTAGACTTACTACCCTATACAAATACAAGCTAATGAAAATAAAACCTATCTACCAATTTAGTGCACTCCTACTTCATTTCATGACCTCCTCCATATTATGAGACCTCAAGTAGGTACTCAATTACATCTTTGTGCTCCCTACATCTTAGACCCATGAAATCTACCATGTGCCTCTAGTCCATGAGTAGTGTCCACCATATCATGTACCTTCCTCGCAAAGTGCCAAAATATCCTAGAGCTTGGTTAAAAAAATCCCAATAATAAAATTGATTAATTAAATTTTGTTTTTTACATTTACCCTAGACTTTTAGGGTTTCCCTTGACCATTTATGTTCAGGGTGACCATCGATGATCAAGATACCTTAGAAACCCAATTTCACCTTTTACCTACAACCTCCACATTTGAAGAAATTTACCTTAAGCTCTTACCTACTTTTGGAGATGACTTTCTCCCACCAACCCAACCAACTCATCACCTCACTATTGGTCTCTTTTAACCCATTTGGCATATAATTATATGACACTAATTACCTGCTCCTTTGACCATAGTGAAAACATTCCCATGTTGATGCTTTTTCATTTTGCACCACCTCATGCACATTGACCCGCTTGTGTCTCATTGAGAGCACTTCCTACCTCAGATACTTATGACACTTGACCCATTTTTGTTTTCTTCAAGGGCACTTCCTACCTTAGATACCCACCAAATAAACAATGATCACTTAAGAGACTTACATTTATGAGTGTTCTCAATTGTCACACCTATAGGTGGTCACATAATTCATTCATCAATTATCTTTCTTATCATTAAACCTTATTTTTATAAACAATGGAAACACAGTCTATGCATGATCTTATATGTCACTTTTTTTATCATATTCTATGTACACATTTGCATCTCAAATGCTCAACCTCATGTCACCACCTAGTGACTCACCATCTACCACTTATCAAACCCATACCCACTTTAGCTTCACCTCATTGACTCTTGATTTGAGTGGGAACACCTCCTATTATTGGGGAAAACAAACCCTTGACCCATACTCTATTTTTATTTTTTAGTTCATTCACACAAGTCACATAATAAAAAGGGGAAAAATGTAAACACTATAAATCTATATACCTAAAATTTTGAATGCTGAAATAGCCCTAGAATTACTTATGGACCCTCTTAAGACCAACCTATACCTATCAAGCCTAAACCAACCAATCTACACTCAGTTCTACCTAGCTGAATAAACCTGGCCTTCAATACCCTATCCCTATAAACTATGACCATTGATGATTAGGGTGACCATTAAGGATCAATATTGGGGACCCCTAACCATCACTAGTCAAGATCTACCTTCTCACCAAGAACATGTAAGGTCTACTAACCTTTTTCTAAATATAACTTGTCTAATTTGTGTTGTGAGCCTTTACATGCACAAATTATATTTAGATGACCTAGTTACACCTTCACTTCCACCTCTTACTTATGCCTATGAGAGAGAGAGGCCTAGAAGGTCAAATATATCTATAATAATTATCAAAATATTAGACATTCAAGAGTTGTTTTTTGTATGTCAATTAAGTTAATCAATGTCATTAACATTATCAAGCATTATAAACCATCTTATTGAGAGCCAACTCATCATTGCCTCTCAACCAAGATTTCAAGTATCGTTACTCTACTAGAATCAAGCTAGATTCCATTAATAGGCTAACTATGTCACCCACTCACCAACTAAATTTTGGTAAGATAAATACTTGTTTATCAATATTCACATGCTTTTATTCCATTTCATAATCAGTCTATCCCTTATCAAATTCTTATAATCTATTTGTAGAATCCCATCATCTTCTATTGATCAAATCCAAAAATACACAGTCAACCATCAATGGTCATATCCCAATCTTCAATGGTCAGTCATAACCATCGATGGTTACCCCAACCACCAATGATCACCTATGGTAGAAAAACCAACAAGCTGATTTCACCCACCCACAGCCAATTAAGTCTACTTTTTTGTGTTTTTGACCACTTACAGACCCCTCTTAGACTTTTTAAAGCATACCCTAACCCATTATCACTAGTATTAATTAGTTTATCACTAATTAGATCATTTCTAATCTATTTTTATAACAAGATTTCTTGTATTCATTTTAGTACCTTTTGATTATTGATGTAAGTGCCTTGTTTCCAAATTTATCAACTCGACTATTTAAAATGTGTGGATTGACAACCACTACGAAAGCTCTCACTTTCAAGATCGAGTTATCACTAGGAAATCCAACCAATTATCTATCTAACAAACAATTTTGTTTTAGTACTTTCTTATCTATAGGTTTTCCTCCCAAGACAAAGAGGAGTTATTCACAATATTCTAATTTAGTGCATGCACAAACAAATAGGTTTTTCAACCATACCCATATCTAGTTTTTTTCTCTTTATTTACAACTTAAGTGAAAATTTACATGAAATGGAGCCCTCCATAGACAAAGTGGGTTTGATGGTAGGGAGGTTTGAAGGAAAAAATAGTCCCAATATTGGGGTCATATCCTAGTTAGTTGGTAAGTTATCCATATTCATGGGGAGTATAGAAAACATCAAGTGCTAAAAGGCAATACTCCCCTAGTGAAAGGTGATAGAAAGTGGATTCCAAAAGGTCTATGGTAGGGATTTGGTGTGAAGGTATAGAGAAACTAGTTGATGCCTCATCAGTGGAAGGAGGTATGATATCCACTTTGTTGGTTAAAGGTTGGGTTTTAGCTATTGAGGGTGTGCTAGATGGGGGTATGAGGACATCATTGGGGTGATAGGTCATGTTAAATGTTGAGAAAGGACTTGAGCTAGCTTGAATGGTGATGACTTGGCCTTCATGTTTGAACTTAACATAATGATGGAGGCTAGAGGGAACACAACCCATGAAATGAATCCAAGGTCATCTCAACAAGATGTTATATTGGAATTCACATTATACAATATAGAAAATTTCAAAGAATGTGTGGAGTCCTAAATGGATATGAAGGATGATAGTTCAAAAAGTAGTGGATATGGTATCATTGAAGGAATGAAGGATAACTAAAGATTCGAACATGACATTATCTATTAAATTGAGTTAGTTGTAGGTGTGAGAGGAGATGATGTTAATGATAGCTCCCCCATCAAACATGACCTATTTTATGAAATTTTGGTTGATGTAGGTAGTGATAAATAGAGGATATTCTAGGTCCTCAAGATGGATGGAGGGTATTTTGAAATCCTTGAAGGTAACAATGTTAGAAATATAAAGGGCACCAACAAATGCTGATAGAGGTTGGGAGTCCTTGGGTTGGACCTCAATAGATTAAAAATCCTCTATTAGTGCTTGGAGGTGATGGAGAGAGGTATATATCAACTCATATAAGATTATCTTCATTAGGGTCTAGTGAAGTTTCTTGAGGATAACTCTCCTAATGGATTTTGAGGGGTTAGATTGGGAGGCACCTAAAATAGACACATTGGGTTTGGTGGAAGATTGAGGTGGATGGGTGTAAGTTGGTTGGGATTTTGAAGAGGGGTAGTATAAGGAATGGACACCTTAGTCTTCCCCTTATCCTTCTATTGTGATCTCATGACCACATTGATATTATGGATATATGGAGAGGTTAAAGTAGAGAATTAGTCAGCTTCATCTTCACTCTTAGGTGAGGGTGGGGGAGTAGGTGAATATTGGGTAGGTGTGGTTATTAATAGTATTGGTATGGGGCTCATAGGGGGTTCATATATTAATAGATCATCCTCATCATAAATTTAGTGGATGATAGTTTGGAGAGCCTTGTAGTTATTTGTATCATGGCTAGGTGTCCTATGATAAGAACACATGTGGTGGTTATTATATCAAATGGGTTTAGAAGCTAGAGGGTTAAAGGGTTTGATGGGAGGTAAATCTAAATAAGAAGTCTAAAAAACCTATAGAGAATGGTCAAATAAGACTTAGATAAAGGTCGTAGAGGTGTAGAGTTATTTGCTTTGATGGTTGAGGTACGAGGTTACTTAAAACTAGGTTTGTTGTTTTGGGTAGAATGGTGCATTTAGTCAACAAGTTCAATTTAGGCAAGGAGGTTGATGAGCTAGAGGTGTAAGATTTCAAGGTAAGTAGCTTGGGTATTATTAGTGTGGTAAAGAGAGGTGCATCAAAGAGTAACTATGAAGGTGTAACCAAGAGAGGTGGTAGGGTCCTAGTAGAGACAATTGGCTTCTTGTTCAAGGTAGAGGGATGAGGCCCCAAAATAGAAGGCAAGATTGAGGGAGGTAAAATTTAGGACTTCAAGCATTTAGGTGGTTTTACCTCTTTGGTTTCCTTGGTCTGGCATTTGGTTAGTGGATTAGAAGAGATTAAGTCTACTTTCATTGATGGGTGATTAAAGCTTGGTGAAGGGAAGGTATCAAAGTTATTAATCAGTTTGGTCAATTGGTTTGAGAGGGTGATTTGGTTGTTTTGGGTTTAGGTGTCTTGGATGGTTAGGGGATTATTGGATTGGTAAAAGTCTCTGTGGGTTTAGCTGAGAGGGTAGGAGTTTAGATGGTGGAAGCGGTGGGTTGGTCTGGTAAAGACATGATTGGAGGTTCTTACTTGGTCATATAAGGTAACCCTAATTTCTACTATAAGGTGACTCGATCTATGTTAGGGTTGGAGATAAACTTTAATTTTTTCACTAGCCTAGATAATAGTTTATAGGTTGGTTTGATTCCTTGAATAATGAACTTGAAAGATAAGCCCCTAAGTAGAGACACAAGGATGGTAACCTCATCCTCTTCCTCAATTAAAGGATATGAGGCTTGGTTGGGTTACTCCTCTATGGGGTGAGTAAACATAGGGATTTTCTCTATAGGAATTGTTTTTGAAGGGGGAGTGGTTTGCTTAGTAGTTAAAGGTGAAGGTGAGGCAATGATGGTTGGTTATTCTGATATATCAACTAAAAGGGTGGATAGTGGCTCCACTAACTCAATAAGTAGAGGGAGAGAAGATGTTATTTCCTTAGTTTGAGTGCTTGAAATAATGGAATGTAAGTCCAATGCCTCAATAGATGATGGAGAATTAGAATATTAGATACTAGATGGTTTGATAATGAGTGCATCAAGGACCATGTTAACTATATGGGTGTCATGAGAACTCTCAATGTTGTTGCTCTCATTCTTGGTAGGAATATAGTTTAGGAAATGATGCCTAAATATATTAAAGGATTATCTTGATGGTACATTGGGGTTGTCCAATGTAAGCTCCCCCTTGTCAATGAGGGATTGGATAAGGCTCTTGAAGGTGTTGTATCTACGGATATCATATCTTATTACTTAATGAAAGGCAAATAGATCATTCTCATTGTACCAAATAGGTGTAGTGTGAGAATAATCAAATTGTTGAGGTGGATTGATAAGAGGAAGTTAAATGATATTGGCTTTTAATAACTTTTCCAAGATTAAGGCATAGAATTCTCCAAGTAGAGTGAATTGCTTTTGGTTGTTCTAGTTTTGGTTCTTTGGGTTTTATTGCAAGGAACTAGAGGAATTTGGTTGGTTAATGGAAGGTGGGGGAGCATATTTGAGAATAACTGAATTCATGGTTTCCTTGCTCTTATTTTTATTATTGGACTGGTTATTTGACTTAGAGGAAGAAGCATTAGTTTTATAGGTTAAATTATTGTTCTTTAGCTTTATCTTTCCTTATTCAATGACTCAATTATCTAACTTACTTGCCATGGTAAAAGATTCATAAAAGGTTAAAAATATTTGGACACATAGTGTAGAGGAGATATGCTTGGCACATGCCTGAGAAAAGAGCCCTATGAGTTCAGGTTGAGGCAAGGAAAATGAAATTTGATTAATCAGGCTCCTCTAATGAGCCACAAAATAGGTAATGGATTCATCCTCAAACTATAAAATAGAGTAAAGGTCAATGATATAAAATTTATTGGAGATATTGATATAAAAGTGGTCCAAGAAGGTTTGATCTAATTAGGTGAAGGAGAAAAGGGAGTGCCTAGGTATGACACTATACCAATCCAATGCTAAACTAGATAGAGACATGGGGAAGTTGTAAAAAAGAAGGGCATCATCATAGGTGATGGGATAAAAAGCATGCCTAAATTCCCTAAGTTAATGTTGGGGATCCTCCTTAATTTTAAAATTGGATAACTTAGGGAGTTTCCACTCGAGAGGATACAACCTGATAGGCATGGATGGATGGATGGGCTCATTGCACATTTGGTCATATGACAAGATGTTGTGAGAACATAAAATGGATGAATCTAAGTTGGTAATTTTTTATATTATCATCTTCATTAGGTTAACTTTGGGTTTTTCACCCAAAGTTTTGTAATATTTATGCTACTGCAGTGGTTTGGAGATACACTAATGGTAGGCAGAAGGTTGGGAGGCTGACACATATTGTTAAGTGGATGCTAATGGTTGGGTGGAAAATACATAAGGATAGGTATAAGTATGTGGTTGCATAGAGGATATGGGAACATGACCTTGTAGGTTAGGGACATATTTAAAGGTTTGTCCAAGGGGTGATTTTTGGATAGGAGTGATGGTTGGGTTGGTGATCAATGGAAGGGTGGTGACCATTGTACTGATCAGTGGCAAGGTAGAGGGTATGGATACCACAAGGCTTTGGAGTATAGTAGTGGTTAATGGATTGGGGGTAGCTAAATGAAGGTTGGTGGTTTTAGATTTAGGCACTCCTATGATAGAGGAGTGGTTGGTAGGAGTGGAAGGTATAAGGGCAATAATAGTTTGGGTTGGCTGGTTTTCTATGGTAGTTTCAAAGGGGTTATTGGTTGACAAGGAAACTTGAGTATTTAACAATTGGGTAGTAATCATGGAAATAAAGGTACTCCTCATGAGGTGGAGAGGCATGTCATAAGGTATATATGTGGGTGGGGCCGAAGCCAAGGTATGGTAAGACATGGTTGTGAGATAGTGTTGTAAGGTTGCATGATTACTATCTAGGAAAGCAAAAAAGTTTGTATCTCCTTGAGGAACCTCTCAAGGGAAAGTGGGAAATCTTGATGGGTGAAGAGAGTCTACTAGTTCACAAATTTAGTCCATGGATGAAGACGTAGAAAAGGTGGGTTGGCTTGGTGATGGGCTTTGTTTTGCAAGGTCTATTTACTGTTGATGAGTGACAACCATGCGAGATAGGGGAGATAGAAAGCACAAAAAACCTCACTACTAAAACAAAGAGAAGACAATAAATGATAAAATAAATTAAATCACACTCTAAAATATACTTTAATCCATAGATTTTTAATTAATCTTGATTTTAGCTTATGCCTTAAGAAATTGTGTGACTGAAATTGGTTTGTAGAGTGGGTACTAGAGAGGAAGTCTAAAATTAGTTTTAGGTTATGTTTAGGTGATAAAAAAAATATATATTGGAATAAATACATGGATTATAATTGGGGTATACCCCCTCACTTCACACACCATAATGATAAGGGTGTTAGGTGATTGTCCAAAATATATTGATATCAAGAGATTATACTCAACTAGAGATCCGAGTTAGTTCTCCCCTTAGTAATGACCTTCAAATAGGATCATCGAGTAAGGGATAAGGTAACCATTAGGTGATGAAATCTTAGTCGGGCATTATCTCAAGTTTTTTTTATGTTTAATTATTGAAAGTGGTTTGGTTTAGTGTGTGTAATAGAGAGTGAAGCTACAATAGATCACTTTGCCTTTTAAGTTAAGCTATGTAAACTAAAATTTCAAGTAGCTAATGTATGCACTTGATTTTAAGTCCAAATGAAACTTTTGATTTCATTAATTAGAATATAATAGAGAGAGAATGAAAGCAAAAAAGAACCAGAGTTGAGACACAAAGGTCCCATCAGGCATGCCAAAATGTTTCAATGAATTTATTTCTTATTATTGGAAAGAAGAAAGTATGGGTATGGTTGAAAAACTTGATTGATTATGCACACATTGAGATCATAACATTGTTAAGAGATCCTCTTTGGATTGGAAGGATGAACTATAGATAAGAAAACACTAAAGCAAACTTATTTATTAGATAAATAGTTGAATAGATTTCCTAGTGATAGCTAGATCCCATAAGCAAGAGCTTCCTTAGGGGCTGTCAATCCACACATTTTAAATAATTAAGTTTACAAAATAGAAGGGAAAGTAATTGCATCAATAAATCAAAGGTACTAAAGATGAATACAAGAATGCTCGCTAATAAATATGATATAAATGATTAAATTAATGATAAACTAATTAATACTAGTGATAGAGGGTTGGGGTATGCTTTAGAAAATTAGAAAAAGGGTCTATGGATAGGTAGGAACACAAAAAATTAAGTTTGATTTGGGGTAGGTAGTTGAAATTAGATTTTTGGTTTTCATTACCATAGTGACTATCAGCAGTTGAGTTGACCAATAATGGTTAAGTTGATCATTGACAGTCAAGGTGACCATCAACGATTGGGCAAACCTTCAACAATTGAGTTAACCATCGATGGTTACTATGTAAGGATCTGGGTTGGTAATTTGTATAATTTATGAGATACAAAAGATGTATTTTGGGAGGTGGGTCAAATCTAGGTTGATTAAAAAATGGGAATAAAGTAAAAAAATTTGAGAAATAAATACTTGTCTTACCAAAAGTTGATTGGGTGGGTGGTTGACATATTGATGGAATCTAGTTTGATTTTGATGGAGTAATGGTACCTAAAAACATGGTGGAGAGGTAGAAATAACTTGGCTCTCTAATACAATTATTAGATTGATGATGGAGATTGACCTATAAGAAAGAAACTCCTAGATGCATAAGCTCTCAATCATAATTATAGATGGACTTCACCTCCCAACTCCTCTCTTCTTATAGGCACAACAAATTGGTGGAAGTGGAGGTTAAACTAGATTGTCTAATTATAAATCATCCATGAAAATGGCTCACAACAAGATTTAGACAAGTTATATTTAAAAACATTAGGTAGGTAGTTTTCATGTTTGTGGTTGAGGAGGTGGACCCTGATCGTCAACGGTTAGGGTGACCGTCGATGATCAACTTGACCATCAACGATCAAGGGTAAAGGGTAAAAATTGGGTAAAGGTTAGGTTAAGTCCATTTAGTCAATTTGAATGCAAGTGAGCTTGATTAGGGGTTAGAGGGTTAGGTTGGTCCTAAGAGGGTCAAGGGGTATTTTGACACTCAAAGTCATAGTGTGTAGATTTTTGGTGTCTACACTGAATTTAGAGATTTGAATCATCCTAGTATTAAATATAATTTTATTTTACCACATAGATAATTTTTAAAAAAATATTATTTGATACAAAATGATGTCATTATAAGATGGATTTTTAAATTATAACCAAATTTTTGTTAACCAAGAAGATAAGCATAAAACTACTTTCATTATACATAAAGAAACTTTTGTTTTTAATAGAATGTCTTTTCAGCTAACAAATATATATGCCACATTTCAAAGCTCAACACATGTATCTTTTGATGACTTGATTGGTATTATCATTCATATCTACCTAGATGATCTTACTATTTAGTCTAAGAAAATAAATAAACACCTAGATCACTTGCATGAAATATTTATTAGGTGTATAAAATATGGCATATCATTAGATACAAAGAAATTAGTTTTTGATGTGACAAAATGTAAAATCTTAGGTCACATAGTATTTAAGGATGAAATTTATATATATCTTGATTGCAACAAATCCATAAAATAATTGACTTCCTCTAAAGACCAATTTATTTAAGGTCTTTTGGAAAAATCAACTTTGTTCACAAATTTATTTTATATGTTACTGATAAATCTAATCCATTATAATGTTTTCTTAAAAATTAGAGTTATATGTGGAATTCAAGATCAGATATAGCCTTTGATAAATTAAAATGCAATAGCAAGTGCTTCTATGCTTTTAAAAACTAGACATGAATAATCCTTTCATCTTGTACATAAATGCAATTGATAAAGCAACAAGTGTTGTCATTACTTAATATAATTAAAATCATGATAAAAGACCCATTGGATATATGAGACAAGTACTTAAAAATGTTGAAATAAAGTATCCATATCAAAAAATCATGTTATTTTTTATTTTAACATTAAGTAAATTTAAATATTTTTAATGGGAAATAAAGTTATCATATGTTTAAATATACCTATTTTATTTTATTTATTAAATCAACCCATAATGATGATAAGATAGCTAAGTGGATTTTTAGAATCCAAGAATATAACCTTGAATATTAAACTTATAAAACAATAAAATGAAATAACTCAGCTAAACATGTTGTAGAAAATGATACTTTTGATGTCAATGTTTTAATTCTTATCATTGATGATTAGTGAATGCTAAACCTCATTTTCAAAATTTAAAAGCTACTAATATTATTTAAAAGTTCATAATTGGAATTAAAATTAAAAAATGAGATTTATTAATTTCATAAAATTATTAGTACCATGATCTCATTTATTACTTTTAGAATTAGAATTGCCCCAATTCATTAGATAAAACTTAAAGAAGAGTTCTCAAATTACAATCTTTAAAACCTATTTTACTTGATTTTTTTTTATTTTATAGAAATTGAGATATAATTTTATTATATTTCACTATACATGATCAAACTCAAATGTTTTTTTATAAGTTTCCATTGAAGTAGTTTTAGTAGACATTTCTAAGGAAAAAGAACACAAAATTTTACATGCTAGTTATTATTGGCCAACTCTTTTCAAACATGAATTTCACCTAGTTCAATTTTGTATTCCCTATAAATTATTTTTAGAAAAAGATATATTACGTTCAATGACATTGAATCCAATTACTCTTGAGAAAACATTCACCAAATGGAATATAGACTTCGTCTCTGATATACATCTTTCCTCATCAACTAGTCATAAATATATATTCACCTTAACTAATTATTTTACCAAATGGACTGGAGTTGTACCTCTCATTTTTTTGTTACTTTATAATCCATTTAATTTTTTGGAAAAAAAATATTTTTATATTTTTGAGTCCCTTACAAAATTATTTTAGATTATAGTCCTAGAGATAATCTATTCATTTAATGCATTCATCTAATTATTATCCTCAAGGAAATGGACATGCTGAATTTACTAACAAAAAATTAATTTCAATTATGAATAAATTCATCTACAAATTTTTTTTTGGCATACTAAAATATTTAAAGCCTTATGGGCTGATTGTAACATGGTCAAAGTTGCAATGGGTTATTCTCCTTTTATGCTTGCTTTTGATTTTGAAACAACTACACCAATTAAATAAAAAATTACTTTGTCAAGAACTCCTCTCCAATACACTCCTAAAAATATTGATACAATGCAACAAAGATTAGATGATCTCTTAGCATTATATGAATTGAAATCTATGATATTATAAAAACCTGAAAAACTAAAGAAAAAATTAAAAGGTTATTTGATAAGAATGTTTATAAGAAAGCATTCAAGGCTCATGACTCAATTTTATACTTGGATAAAGCTTTTTAAAAACCTTAAAAACATCATAAATTTGAATCTTTATAGCTAGGACCATTCAAAATATCTAGTGTTATCCGTGGAAATACTTTTTACTTATAAGACCAAGATGGGAATTAATCACGTCATACAATTAATGGCCTTCATTTGAGCTCTTTTTTATCACTGATCTATTCAATTTTAATTTTTGGTTTTCTTTATTTTTTTCTTGTTTAGTTTTTCCTTTTTGTTTTGTTTGTTTGCTTCATATTTTCTATATTGTATGTTTGTTAAAAATTCAATGTTTCAGTTGTGTTTACAAAATAATATTCATACATACCAAATCAAATAATCTCAATATGAATGTAATTATTTTATAGTTTATCAATGATTAATTTCTTAGTCTATTTAGATTAATGGGCTCATAATCAACTAACACTAGAAATACTATTGTTTAGAGCATCACTTTATTTTAGATTTTATATTCTAGGTTGTTGTAATAATGCTCATTCACTATGAACTTCCCAATCATTTATATTTCATTCTCCACACATCGCTAGATTAATAAACCATCCTTTATTGAAAAAATATTTTATGGCACACTTAGTTGATTAGGAAATAATTTATCTAGGTTGCACTATTAAGTTTTTTCTAAATTTGTTATTTTTCATTGAAACCCAACCTCATATATAAAAATGGTAAGCAATGTCTCTAGTTTTATCAAAAGTTTTTATAAATTAGTCAAAATATTAAAAAAAATCAAACATATTTTATATAACATTTAAATAATTACTTATGATAGGTAAAAAATTAATTTCTAACGTTTGATTTGTTTTTTCACTTGTTTGATTATGTGTTGATTATTGTATTTTATTACTTCTAACATAAATACCAAAATATTTCATAGTATTTTTTTATTAAGAAGTAAACAAAACAATTAGTTTAATTTAATTTAGTATGGTGTTACTCAATTCAGGTTCTCTACCATTTTCAATAATGATGTGTTAAAAATAGTGCAAACAAATATATTTATGAGAATCATGTTTGATCAAATTTTTGATAAGTTTTTTACTATAATGAACATTTTGATAGTTTGAATGATAAATTTTAGCATTTTCAAAAGAATTTATCATATTTATGACCATTCTTTTAAGTCAGTATTATGTTGATTTTGACACCTTATTATATCACATGTGCTTCAAATTCATAACCCAAACATATATTATGTAATTTTTTTTTTGGGATATTGGTGACTTTAACATTATCTGTAAACCTAAAATAGTAGTGTCTAAAAGGCTAAGAACCTAAATCTATCTATGAATATAATATAGGTGGTTCTTGGTTACTGATATAATCATATTAATTATATTCATCAATTATAATAACATTGAATATTTTATTGGTGACTATATTAATTTTGGATATAAGTTTTACAATGATTAATGTCAATGGAATTGAGTTTGGAAAATTTGATAATTATGGCATTGCTTGAGTTTTAGCAAGGTTAATATTTAGTTTTCAGTTAAAACAAAGGCAATCCCCACCATTTATATATAACATGTACGTGCCTTGTATCAAATTAGCCACTTATCTCCTCAACCCACATTCCTTGAAACCTGATTGTCATTTTTTTCTTCATAAGAACTTGTGTGATTTTTTTATTTGAAAACTATTTGGTTTTGATGTCTAACACAATTGTGGGAATATTTTTGGACATTTATAGGTGGTGAATGATTTTATTAATAATTTTTTAGTTTTTCATAGGGTCTTTATGGACATTTTTCATTCAATTTTTTTTTGAAAAAAATAATATATATATATATATATATATATGAAATGATTATTATTTTGAAATAATTATTTGGAATTGTTAAAATCTTAAAAGTATCAAGTTATTTGAAAATATAATATGGCTATTTATTTTCTTAGTGGGTATAAAAACAATTCTCAGCGTTTTCTAAAAATACAGAGCTTGAATGTATATTTGGAAGTTTTGAGATGTTTGAATAAGTTATTATTTCAATTTTAATTGATTGATGTGTTATTATGTGCATTTACATTGGTTATTTTTAGACAATATTTAAGTATTACTATTTTCATTAACTATTATTAAAATCAATATGTTTGTATGTAATTATCTTTATGACTTAAATTTTTTGTCCTCATTATTCATCCTCTTGTCTTTGATTTTCAAACTTGAAACTTTCATTGAGATCCCTATATTCAAGTTTGAATTTACATAAACACCATGGTTAATTATATATGGTTAGAAAGACTTTATTGATAATTTTCAAAAGTTTGTAAATAAAAACAACTCCTAAACCCTTTTTACATGAATAATAATTTTTTTTGGTTTTTTGGCATGAAAATATAAAGAAGTTCAAACCTTGCATGCACTCTTAGTATTTATTAAGGCTTCACAATTTTGATAATATGATATTAATTTTGTATTCAAGGCATAATTGGTATATGTAAGGTTTAAGCAATGTGAATATATTTTGGGGCATAAATATTATAATATTTAACTCTTGCATGCATATGTTTGACTCATATTTGTGATGGATTTTAGTGCAATTGCTATATATATATTTTTTTCAAAGTGAGTTATAATCGAGGGTCAGTATAGATAGGATTAAATGCATAGATAAATTACTTGTGTATAATAATGAAATCAAATTGAGTTTAGAAGAAATAATTACTCAATAATCGAAAGAATGTAATATTAACATTAGTATCATTAACCATAAAATATTTAGGAAGGTACATTATATAGAAGAAATATAATCATGTCTTCATAGCCTCATGAATATGGTATATATTTCAAAATGACCTAACCTAAGTAATCTAAATAACATGTGTAGGAAAAAATTATTAAATGGAATAAAAACCTACACTAACACCCCCGAAGCATGGCTTCGGTGGGTTGTAGAATTGGGTCCCATAAAAAAGGCATGATGAGGTTCCCAAGTAAAATAAAATTCCCCTTAGAGGAGGATGATAGAACTACTTGAACCACAAGAAAATCCTACAAACAAAGATACTTGATTTTAGTAAAAGGTTTGGTGAATATATCAACAATTTTTTGCATTGTCTAGATGTAGCAGAGATCAATGACCTAATCATAAATGACATCCTGAATGAAATGCATGTGAATGTCATTATGATTTACCCATTAATAGAGGATTGGATTCCTATAGACTACATTGTGCTTTGGTTATCATAGAAAATGACTGTTAGTCATCAGGAGTAAATTCCAAACTCAATGAGAATCTTTTGAAGCCAAATAGCCTTAGTGGCAACATTAACAACTCTATAATCTGTCTTAGTAAAATATAAATAAATAACATTATACTTCTTTATTGACAAACTATTTAGACCTAAACCAAGGGAGAAACTATAGTATAAATTAGACTTATGATTATGAATATCACCAACCCAATATGAATCTATATAACCAATCAAGTCAATGTCGATGACTATTCCATACTGAATCTCAAAACTATGAGTACCCTAAATGTAGTGTAAAATTCACTTAGCTTATTTATAGTGTAAATCATGTGGTTCCTACATAAATATAGAGAATATGCCCACTGCATATGAAATATCAGGTCTAATATGTGTAAAGTAGATGAGACTACCAATAAGTTATTGGTACAAGGTAACATCAACGAAAAGAGATGGATAATTAGCTTTAAACGTCACACCATATATAAAAGGAGTCAGAGTTGGCTTATAGTTAGCCATGTTAAACCATGCAAGTAAAACAAGAACACACTTAGATTATGTAATGATGATCCTAGAGTCAAACTGATAAATTTTAATCCTAAGGAAGTAGTGCAATAATTCCAAGTCAGTCATTTAGAACCTGCCAAAAAAGTATTTTTCACTACTGTAATGGTGGATGAATAAATCCATGTGATCAATAATTCATCCACATAAAGAACAAAAATCAATATTAAATCATCCTAACATAAGATGTAGACATTAAGACCAAAATGACATCTGGTAAACCCAACTAAAAGAATAAAAGAGTCCATGTTGTCATACCAAAATTGAAGAGCTTGTTTGAGGCCATATATATTTTTGAAGTTTTCAAACTAAGGAAGAATATTCCAAAAATCCTTGTGTTTAATCCATACATATTTCCTCTTTGAGGTCACAATAAATAAATGTAAGATTCACATCTATATGATGAATATCCCAATGATGTGTTATGACTAAATTAAGAGTGAGTCAGAATGAATTCATTTTGGAAACTAGGAAAAACATCTCAGTATAGTCAATAATAGGTACCTGAGAAAAAACCTTTGTTACCAAACATGATTTGAAATTTTTTACATACCCATCTTATATAATTTTTTTAGTAAATCCACCTATGTCGAACAAGTTTTATTCCATTAGGAAGAAGGACTAAAACCCAAGTGTTTTTCCTTAGCAAGGAATAATAATCCTCTTCCATAATAATATCCCACTTAGGATTGCTTGATGCCTCATGAAATGATTGTGGATCAGAATAGGATATAATGAAAGCATGTCAGGTATCTTAGAATTGTGAATCGGTTGACCTAGTGTTTGATAGATCTCTAACCCACTGAAAAAAACTTTGTAGTGTCTATTTAGCTAAAATAGGACCAAATTAAGCAGATTTAAGAGGATATCCCTAATTATCTAAGATATTATGAAAGGAGGAGGTGATCCTTCATCATTACTATCACCATAAAAACTAGAAGAAGAATTTAGATAATAAAAAAGATTATTAAGTGGGTTTGAATAATCAAAATTATCATCAAATCCTAGTGCATCCAAGGAAGGGGAGAGGTGTCAAGTGTGGATTCTAAAGGACCATATTTAAAATAAACACTTCTCTCAATGAATAACTCATAAGTGGTGGTATGGAGAGGCTTGTATCCCTTAACACCCTTAAGATATCCAATAAAGATGCAATGTTGAATATAAGGGTCTATTTCCTTAACTTCCTTCTTAAGAATGTGGGCCATAATAGGAGATCCAAACACATATACCTCAAAAAGTCATTTACCTCAAATTTTTATGTAAAAAAGTACACCCGATTGTACCTCAAAAAGTCATTGATGAAAGTAAACATGTATTTAGTCCTATATAATGAAGGTTTTAGAAATGGACCAACAATGTAATTGTGGATAAGATCCAATATATATTTCTCTCTATGATTTTCCCTTATCATACTTCTCCTCAGGATCCTTACCAAGTATGCAACCTTGGATAACTTCATCAAAAAACTTGACTCTTGGTAACCCTAAAACCATGTCATGATGATTGAGTTATTCTAATTAGTTATAGCTAAGATGGACAAATCACTCATGCCATAATTTACTCACCCCATATGAATGAGTGAGTAGTGCAATATAGGGTTGATCAAGATAAAAATATGAAAAAGTATACAATCATGACTAGTGATTTTCTTTCCCAAATATAACTATACAATCATAGTCTATTTCCCTAATAACCACTAAATTAGGTGTGAACTCAAATCTCTTACTTGAAATAATGTGAGAAATGTGATGAACAAATAAGAGATTTGTGGATAAATAGTGAACATATAAAACATCATGAAATATTCTATCATTCACTTCAATAGATCCTCTCATATTGACTTGTATGGAAGTATCATCACCCACTAAGATGGAAGGCATATAACAAGGCTCCAAGGATGATAACATGCCATGTGATGAATCCATGTGGTGTGAGGAACTAGATTCAATTACCCATGTGAGGAAGACTAGGATGCAATTACAACAAGTGATTTTCCCTTATCTTTATCTTTTTACTATCTTTGGCCTTAGTAGACTATTATACTGATGAAATTTGATTGGAAGAATTAGGGATACTAATATTGTGCTTCTAAAACATCTTAGTTAGTTAGTCAATCTACTTCTTCATGTATTTGGATTCATCATGATTAGATTTATTATAATAGGAACATGCGAGTCACTCTTTCTTGGGGTTTCTATCTAAAAAGGAGACTCTTTTGATGTTTTAGACTTAGCATTAAATTTTTTACCCTTTCTTTATTCTATTCCTTCTTGTTATGTTTCTTTTCCTTATTACTAAAAGCCTTTTATTTTTCATGACTAACAATTTAGGCATGTAATTTATATGACTTAAGTGTACTAATTTAAATAATATTATCTTGATCTTGATGCAATTTAATAATAAAGTCATCCAAGGATGACATGGTACATATATCTCCAAGGTCATGATTGGTGGTGTAGAATGTAGAAATGAATACATTATAGTCAAAACCCAATTTGGAAAGGATGCACAAAATCAATGATCATATTTTTTATCAATGCCACATAGTTGAAACTACATCATGAGTGATTTGAAATTTATGAAAAAGTATTGTATTGTATTGTATCAATATCACTTGAGATCAAACTGATGATCTCATTCTCCAACACATGACCCCTCATGATGTATTTCTTTCTAAAGAGTGTTTCCAATGTGGCCCACACTCTAGTAGGAGTAGTTACAAATTCAATGTAAAAGAACAAGTCAGGAGACATAAACATATATAGTAGAATATAGGCTTAATAACTTATATCATACCACTTCACCTTCTCTGTATTCAATGTTTTTTTCTATTTTTGAACCCATAGTGATCTTGTGTAAGCCTTTACTCCTAAAGAGGATTTGTATTTTGAATTTTCACTCATGATATTTGAATAGAATAAGAAATAAAACTTGAGACTGATCCATTATAGTATGTGTTGAACTACACGTGTAAGAAATATAATGATATAAAAACCCCTTAAATATGTATATGTCTAATTTTATAAGGAATGATAATATCACCAATGCATAGAGCTCATAAAAACTTACACTTTCAAAAAAATGGTTCCTAAAAATGAGATGTCAGTCAAAAGTTATAATGTTTGTTGCTCACAAAAAATAATGATCTCCACTTTGCATAAATTTGAAAAAAAATGGGTTGAAATTTTTTGGTGTGCACAAAGTTTGGTTTAAAAAATTTTGTGGTGAAAAAATTTTGGTAAAATTTTGTGAGGAAATGTTAAGCTACCTTGGGTTGGTTGTGACCAAGGGCTTAAATTGCCATGTGATCAGGAGGCTAAGGGTTACGATGAGGGTGCCTCCTTTGATTTATTTGATTGATGTAGGAGTGATGTCACCCAAAAAATAACTTTAATTTTTCCCAATGAATAGTGTCAAATTCATAGGCTTAAATTTGATGTCCTCTAGAATGTTGGACTTAAATTTGATATCATCTAGATCATCATCAAAGTTTATGAACATCCTCATAGTCATTGATATTTTATATTAAAGCTATAGTTGAAAAGAATAGTCTTCATAAATATACACCCTTCTTGTAGTCAAAGTTGAGGACTGCACATGCACCTAAAAGTCCCAATATTAGGATTGATGACCCTTCATATAGTCATAGGAATATTTCAGACTTGTAATAGGGGTTTTCAGTTGTAAACATCTAAAAATGGCCACCAATTCCTTCATACTATACTTTAGATTGATTCTTGCCAACCTTTACAAATCTAGCCTAAGAATCACTAAACATCTCAAATTTGGCTTCATAAAATACAATTTAGCTTATAAATTAATAAAATGGGACAAATTCATACATCAAATTAATTCAAATCTTTCAAAATGTCAAAAATCATAAATATAATTTAATTAAAGTGCAAATTTAAATCAAATGCCCATACTTTAAATTGATTCTTACCAACCTTTGCAAATCTAGCCGAAGAATCACGAAACACCTAAAATTTGGCTTCATAAAATACAATTTGGCTTATAAAACAATTAAATAGGACAAATGCACACATAAAATTAATTCAAATCTTTCAAAATGTCAAAAATCCTAAATAGAATTAATTAAAGTGCAAATTTAAATCAAATGCATAGACTTTAGATTCATTCTTACCAACCTTTGCAAATCAAACCTAAGAATCACTAAACATCTCAAATTTGGCTTCATAAAATATAATTTGGCTTATAAAGCAATTAAATATGAACACATCAAATTAATTCAAATATTCAAAATGTCAAAAATCCTAAATATAAATAATTAAAGTGTAAATTTAAATCAAATGCCTAAATTAAATTAACTGTGAGAAATTAATTGAATTATCAAAAAGAAAATTCAAAAATCAAAGGATATCCTAAGAATTCATAATTACCTTTTTGTGAGTTGTCAAATATCCAAAAAATATCACTCATGCTTATTCATTATTAATCATGACCATTTGACACCTTTTAACTCCATTGGGGTTAATTCACTCACAAAGGTAAAGTTTAAGCCCATTCCAAGCCCTAACTACATCTTAACTCACCTTGGGTTGAGGTTAGTTGACAAACCTATAAATAGAAGCCATTACCTATTAATAAAGAGAGCCTAGACATAGTAATGTTATAATGTTGGTTTTATGACAAGATTGAAAACAATAGAGTTATAATGTCAAAATTTTGAATCACAATCCAAGCCACCAAGCCGTCAAAATACATCAAGCAAGCATGAGCCAAACCATGGTGCCAAGAAGAGAATGAGCCACATAACTCCATTTACCAAAGATGTATTGAGCATAATCCAAGCAAGCCAATGAATAGATCTCTTGAAGCATTCAAAGAAGGTAATAAAGGTTGTTTTTCTTGCATTTTAGTTATTCTTTGTCAATTGGTTTTCTTCACTAAGATCCCCCCTTTGATCTAGGCAGGATAGTGTTATGTATCTTAGTGTGTTATTTTTATTTTTATTTCTTTCATTGTGAAGCTAACATATGATCTAACCACCCTTCTTGGATTCCTTGATCACAAATGACACACTCGATGGGACTAAATTTTATTTATTCTTAAGATATAGTATGATATACTTAGTTGTATTTCTATAATTTATTATTCTATTTCTTGGTGTTTTGTGACTAATTTTTTTTGTTAAACCATGCCATATATAAGTTTGTTTTTATATACTACATTATTTGAGGAGGCATTATGCCATTTGTTTAACACCTTGATTTAACTTAGAAAACATTTTTGTCAAAAACATTGAGTATGGAAATTGATTGAGATGGGTAATATTATGCCACCCAAATCATTTCAAGTCTTGTGCCTTAAAAGTCTTTGAAACGAACCATTGTCACATATTTTAGGAGTGATAAAATAGGTATACTACCAAAATTGTTTTATTGACTTGTATTGTGTCCAAATTATCATTGTTTGAAACCAGTCATTTCTATCTTGTTAGATCATTGTTTAACATAGTCATGATGTTTAAATTTACCTAGCTTGTTAGTCATTAAAAACCTAGTTTACCTAAGTTGAGTATTTGATAAAATTTTATAAGTTTGTATCCAAACATTGATTAATTTCTATTTAGGCCTCAACATGTAGGGGTTGATACATAGATATTTCTCTTTTGGTTTGAATAACTTAGGATAATCTATTACTGAAATTTAGAAACTACATTGATTGTGCCTTTGTTTGATAGATTCAATCTATCTTCAATTGTCTTTTGTTTTGTGTTTTATACCAATTTGATCATGTTTATATCTAGAATCAAGTTCTTAGTCTTTGCTAAAGTGTTCTAAGTTTGTTAGATTTAAAATCATCATCTTTTGTTTCAAGTCTAGATTTTGATGCTGCATTTGACCAAGAGTCCTAAAATCAACCTTGTTTTGATCCTAGTTTTTTATGCCACATTTGGCCAAAAATACTAGTGATTCTCTTTCCTTTCCTAGTTTAGACCTAGATGGATCAACTTTGAACCTAGACTTTGGCATCTTGTTTTTAGCTCATTTTACTTGACCTTGTTTTTGTGAAACATTTAACATCAAACATGTAACATTATACTATTTTTACCATGTCTTAGTATAGACCTTTTTGGAGATACAACTCCACCCTTTTTTTACCAAGTTATACCTTGTTGAACCTTTTATCTTTTCAAACATAGCTTTTCAAAAAATTTAAAAATCTCATCCTCTCTTGTCATGAAATATTTGCCATTTGATTTGACCATGTCTCACTATAAATGTAGTGGAGCCATGTATAATCCAAGATATGGAAATGTTATCACACAAGAGAATTTTTTTCAATACCCTTATAGAGATCATGTTGTTTGGGAGATGAATTCTTATCCACCATACAACACACAAACAAGGGAATAGAATCAAGATCCTTTGGCCAATTATTTGGTTATCACTCTTCCATACACAGAGCAAGACCAAGAATAGATGGCCCAATATTTGGCTAGCACATATTTGGTTGAAAAAAAGTCCAATAGTAACCTTATTAGGTTACAATTCCATTAACCTATGATCCTAATAGAGCCACAGAGGTAGGGCATGAAAATTTTCCAAGTCTAGTTTGAGGGCCTTATAGCATGGCTTATAATTAGAATAATGAATAGACATCTTCTAACAACCCTAATGCCATTGTACTGATTCCATATCAAGATCCATGTATGATTATGACACAAAGAGGCCTCATTAAGGACCAATTGTTTCAAATTTAGTTATCATCCTAGGCCTATCAAAACCTAGCACACAACATTAATAATATGGCCACATCAAATGTACTTCTCATTTAGTCACATTCTTCAATGGGAATCTTACTTGGGTTGAATAATCAAGAAAATTAGGGTTTTGATCCAATTACACAAAGCACTTTAGGAGAAAACATGTTTAATACCCCAACCATCAAGGAAGTGTCTTCTAATTCTATGCAAGATAGTGAGAAAAATATAGTAGATAGTATACCAATAATATCTAACTTAAAACAATGTGGTGTTAGCATACAAACACATAGTCAACAACTAAATGTGCCATTAACTATCCCCATGAATGGTTCTTAAACTCAAGGGGTAGGAATTTTTACTTCCTAACCTTATCCAACTACCTCTAATCCTCAACCAATTACTTCTTCGATAAACCAACAATAAGGATTAATTAGTCAACCAATGACCAGTGCCATGCCATAATAAAATGTGACAAATATTACTCCACCCCAATAGGTGATGAGTAATATTACACAAGAACAAGAACCATCCAATGTACCTATGTAGTAGAGGCCAAACATCTTTCCACCTTAACATGGGTAACCCATATTCCACCTTGATAGGTAGCAGTGAATATACCTCTTCAGTCATAGACTAACATGCCAATCTAAAACCAAATGATGTCTAACCAATAATGTGTAAATATTATTCAATGATGGATGTTGAATCCATAACATGTGCCTACTTCCAATAGGGATTCATGCAAAAAAGAGGTTCCAATATTCCTCAAGTACCTATTAGGTAATAGTTGCCTTTTGTGTAGAATATGCGACAAGTTTAGTGATAGGGCCTTGGTTCATGAGTCCCTCTTAATCAGTCAAGTATGACTCGTCGACAACATGTCCCTATTAAACCTCAAAAGGCATAGTATGGATATATTCCTCCATCCCAACCATAGTATCAAGCCTACATACCAAATCCTAACCAAAATATCACACAACCACATGTTTAATTTCAATAATTGCACCCAAATCCACATATGCATATTCCTAGCCCATTTCCTAGCCAATCCCACATTCCCCAAAAAATACCTCCACCATACCTCGATCAAAGTAATCCACTTTTAACCACACAACCTCTACCTCAATAGGCCAATGATCCTAATGGTTTCCTCATACAAGAACTAAAAGAAATAAAGGATGCAATTACCCTCATTCAAATGGGGAAATAGACTAAAAATTCAAGTTGGATGACGTGTGTTCTTACCATTTAAAACATAAAGTACCTATAGATACCATCTCCTCTAGGGTATGAACCACCAAAAATTGACAAATACAAGGGAAAAAGTGACCCTAATTCCCATATAATAGAATTTTTTGTTGTGTTCCAACTAGTATCTTATAATGACATCTAATTTTTTCTATTATTTCTTTGAAGCCTAGTAGGGCAAGCATTAGAATGGTTCTTGAAGTTGCCCAAGAATTTAGTATCTAATTTTAATGATCTTTTATAAAAATTTGTGTATCACTTATCTTAAAATCTCACTCATGAGACTCATTGGTAGACTTAACGTAGTCCAAACAAAAAGTTGGTGAAAGCTTTATAATCTATCTATAGTGATGGAGAGCCCTTGTAAGCCTATTCACCCATAATCTACTAGAAAAGTAATTAGCCATTGTGTTTACCAAAAATATACATAGTGAAATATCTTAAAATTTGGAGTTACAATGTGCACATACATTCAAAAAGAACATTGGAAAAGGTTTGGTGATTGAAAGAGCCCTCATTAAAATAAGGACCATTAAACTAACTTGGTAGAATCAAAACTAGAACTAAAACCAAAATAATGGCCAAAATCAAAATCTAGTACAAGCCTAAACATCGTATCAAACCTAGGCTAATAATTTTGATAGACCCAAGCAATTCAATCACAATAATAATGTTTTTGGTAATGACATAATAGATTTGTGACATGTCTAAATGTTACAATCACTATTTTCACAACCTATACTAAATATGCATGTAACTACTAACCTACAACCTCTTCAATAGATGCATCACATGTAACAAGCACCACAACTTACACTAGTGCAACAGATGAAACAAATGTATCAACTTATGCCTTTGTAAAATGCTCCTCCAAGAAGAACTGTGCCTATACATCATATTTTTAGAAACCTTGGAGGACTCATTGAATCAATATTTCACAAAATTTATTTATCTAACTTGATTATATGACCTATTCCAAAAGGGAAAATTCTTAAGGGTGCTGACATTTTAGACTAGTTTAGGCCAAATGAATTTTGTGAATATCATCAGGTCAATGGCCATAATTTTCAATGTTGTGTACAAATCAAACATGTCATTGAGAATATGATTGAAACTAGAGATATCTCATTGGATCATGGAACTTCGTAATCCAATCATAACCTTGACATTTATCAAAATCCATTTTCTCAGCATAATAACCAATAATAATAACAACAATAATAATGGCCTACAACAATAATAATAATAGTATCAACAACCAAGGCTAACTAGTAGAATCAACAAAATCAACAGAGCCAACAATGTCAAAATAATGGACATAACCAAGATTAGAATGGTTTAAACAACCAACAAAACTCCCATGCAATTTCACATGACTGAAACTCAATTTTAGGACATATTATAAGAGGTCACATTAACACCATTTCCATTAATCGAAAAATAAATACCAATCAAATAAGACCATTGTTAATCATTCCTAATAAACCAACCTATTTTGATAATCCTTCCTTAACCTATGACCGCATACAAGAAAACCAACAAGTAGGGATACCCTTTTTTGGACCTTATAATGATAACTCATCATTCACCTATAACCACACTCAAGTGCATTTTTAACATTGTTCTCCCTCCACCATCATTTATTAGCAACAGTAGTCTTGTACCCAATCTTGATTGTGCAATCATAACTTGGTAGTCAAGGATTACCATACCAAGCCCACAACCATCTGCCACTTCACCCATCATCCAACCAACTATTTTGGAATAATCCATTTACTACTATTTAAAAAAATATGTTTGACATTATGGAATAATTTCAAAAGATGCCATCACAAATCTTGATTTTATATTTATTGCATAGTCTACTATCAACAAAAACATCTTGACATATTTCCTTGGCCAATCAAAAGTTCCCAATGACAAAGCTCCTAGAAAATTTCAAGCTTTGATTAGAGACCTAGCTCTAGGCCAACAATTGACCTTTAATCAAAGCAATATGTTACCCCTTGGCCGATTACATAATAATCCTTTGTACATTAAGGTCTACACAATGTGGCATAAAGTGAAATGTGTCCTCATAGATAATAGATCAGGGCAAAATATTGTGTCTCTAAAGATCATCAAGCTTCTTGGGTACATGACAATAGATATGTAAATAGAAACAATCATAATCAAAGCCTATGATAATGAGGAATGAGAATCACAAAGTACCATCAGCATCCCAGTTGTCATCAAGCCTTTAAGCCATGATACATTTTACCATGTGTTAGATATTGATTTGTCATATAACATGTTATTAGGTCGACCTTGGCTACATGAAAGTTGTGAAATCCCATTGACATTACACCAATGTATCTATTTCTCCCATTTAGGGATGGAGGTTACTATTTCTAAATATTTGCATCCATACAAGTATTTTGATTATTTAGAGGTTGAGTTGAAGGGATAAAACTACCATTTTGGCATGAATCTAGTTACCAAGGAGGATAAGGGGAAATCCATACTTTTTAATTTACCAAAGGCCAATTGCTTTGATCTTGATACCCTTGATACCCTTTCCCACATGCCACATCTTGATATGTCTAATCATTACACTATCTCAGATAATGGCCTATGAGAGTACTTAACTTATGACACCTTTCACATTACAAAGATTCCATAGAACCCAAAGTCCTTTGGAAGACCAAAAGCCAAACCACTCATGCAATGGCAAAGAAAGGTAAAAGGCCATTTGCATAGTCCAACACCTATCACTTTTGTACCAAACTTTGAGAAAGAAAATAAACCTCTTAAAGGTGATGAATCATGCTTATACAATGACAAATTGGTTGATATTTATAAGAATTCCAAGTATCCCATTCCTAATCAGATCATGGAAAATTAAGACTATAAAGGAGGAAGTCTCAGGCCAAATCAATAGAGAACACTTGAGACAATTTCTATGATTAGGTATAAAGGAAGCTATGGAATTGGATTTAAACTACTTGGGGGTGACTTGACGTATCTTATTCAAGTTCCTTCACTAATGACTAGTGATGATGATGCCAATAATAAAGTATAGTCTAATCATAACAATTTGATGACCTAACCCATACCAATTTATTTTAAAATAATATCATTTGTACCCTTTGACCAATCATGCTTCATAATCCATTACCATTATATTATCCCCAACTGATAGCCTAGGGCCAATAAGAATCCAATGTGTTGATTGATGAGTTCTAAACTGATGAGGCCTTTTATGATTTTCTAGGCTTGAGAGACAATGTTCTATTGGGGGACCACAAAAAAAGGGTTCTCAATAAAATTGGATCCTGAAGCCTATTTTGGAGAGAAAGTGAACACCCTTAGCCAAAAATAATTAAATAAAACATTTAGGTCCCAAAGTGAAATCATCTTTGAGGTGCTTTTGGACTAGAGAAAAAGTAGAGATAAAGGCCAGTCTAGTGGTGAAAACTTATTTTAGGTGCCACTAGATGAGGGTGTTCAAACTTCTTCAAATATAGACCAGGAGACCACCAATAATGAAATTGTCTATGGGTCCAAGTTTAGTCTTGAATAAGAATAGTATTTTGAGTGAATCATTTAGGAAACTACTAATGAAAAACTTACCTATGGGTCTAAGTTCAATCTTGAAGAACAACAAGAATTTGATCACATCATTCATGAGTTTCCAAAAGTGTTTATTACATGGCCATCCCTCCCATTATGGGATTCTAATTCATCATTTCTAGGAGAACTTGAAGAACCGATCCTAATAGATGAATCTTACATAGCTAAATAGTTCAAATTTTGCCCACTATTATTGAAGACGGTTTGACCTTTCTAGTGGAGGATACTTTAGGGGTTAACATTAGGACTCTAGATGACTTGAGATGGATAAAATTAGGCATATCCTTCATTGAAAAAGATCATGAAGTCCTTATAGCCCTATTATGGGAATTTGTAGATATATTTGCATGGGCATATTCTGATATGCATAGTTTGAACCTCACCTTGGTTGTTTACCACCTTGTGGTATATATTGATGCCAAACTAGTGAAAAAAATGTCAGGGGATCTATAACTCTACCAATTAGAGCACAATTGATTACTTTCTTATATGAAATTAAACATGAAATTATACCAGAATGATAAAGTAGCTAGAAACTTGAGACAACAAAGAATTTGAGAGACAATACACACTCTTGTATTAAATACTACTAGAAGAAAATACAATAAGGAAGATGCCACTTCTTCCTCCACCTCAAAGGCTTTCCACACCTCAAGAACTTCTTCTCTCTCTCACTTGCTCAACACAACAACTCTGAAGCCTGAGTTGCTATCCGTCCTTGAATGCTTCAGTTGATCTCCTTGACCTTACACCTGTAGATCTCCTTGACCTTGCTAGCTTCAATGCTTTTACTTGCCTTAGAAATGATTACAATACATGCCTTATGGGTCTATAAATAAGATCCCATCTTACAAAAATAGAAATCTAACTACTAAAATTAGACACACAGCTCGTGACTTAAATTAGCCCCTTAGCATGCAAACACTCGGTTTAACTAACTGACTGTTCGTCAACAGTAGTTCTGAAAATACACAGGTGACCGACACCTGTCCCTGCTGGTCTGGTGCTACCGACATCGGCCGACTTCCTGCCGTCACCGGTCTCCTTCTCCACTGCACTTGATTGATGTTGGTCATACTGCCGACGCCAGTGGCTCTGGTTCTTCAGCATCCTTCCTTCTAGTGTCTGCAAACAGTTGAAGCTTTTAGCTCCACACCACAACAAAAAAAGTTATGCAAGATGCATCCTCACATTAATGTATTGGAAAATAAAAAGTTAGAAAATCTTTTGTAAGTAATATGTATAAGAATAATCAACTATTTTGAATGGATTTCCAATGTAGTGCCAATCAGTAAAAAGATAGAAGGAATCAAAATCTTCACTAATTTTAGGAATATTAATAAATATTTCCCAAAATATGACTTTCCATTTCATAATATTGACATGATTTTTGACTCCATAGTGGGTTATGAGATGCTTTCACTGATGGATGGATTCTCAAGTTACAATTAGATTCAAATATCACTAGAAGACTAACACAAGACAACATTTACCACTCTATAGGGAGCATTCTACTATCAGGTTATGTTTTTTGGTCTTAAGAATATAGGGGCCACCTATTAAATGTCCATGATACTCATATTTCATGATATGATGCATGACATTATTGAAGACTATGTCGATGACATACTAGGAAAATCGAAGACCAGGGTCGATAATCCAGTAGTATTGAGGAGGATATTTGAGTGACTATGTGAATACAAAGTTAGGTTTAACCCTAATAAGTGTGTTTTTGGAGTTACTTTAGGAAAATTTCTTGGCTTCATTATGTCTTACTAAGGCATTAAAGTCAATCTGACCAAAGTATGAGCCATAATAGAAATGTCACCATTAACCAATTTGAATTAGCTCTATTATTTATAGGGTAAAATATAGTCTATTAGATGATTTATATCTTAATTAGCTAACAAGTGCCATCTTTTTACACATATTTTGAAAAAAAGAGTCACATTTTTTTGGGATGATGATTGTCAAAAATCTTTTTAACTAAAGGACTATCTTGTGAATCCACTAGTTCTATTGCCCCCTATGCTAGGGAAATCATTCCTTCTATACCTATTAGTGACAGATAAATCCTTGAGGGAATTTCTATCTAAACATGATGAAAATGGAAAAGATCATGCCATGTACTATCTAAGTCATATACTGGTAATGTATGAGCACAATTATACATCCATTGAAAAAGCTTATTTGGCTATGGTTTTTACAAATTAGAAACTATGACATTACATGTTGAATAATAAGAACATGGTCATTTCAAAAGTAGATCCACTCAATTATTTACTATCTAAAATAGTTTTATAAGGTTACATGGCTAAATGGATTATGCTTTTTAGTGAGTTTGAGATAGATTATGTGAACTATAAATCTATTAAGGGAAAAGTTCTTGAAGATCAACTTATTGAATCACCCTTTACAGATATAGAGCCACTCACATTCCAATTTATTGATGAATTCATCATGACCATCATTAAAACACCTCTTGAGGAATAACACTAGAAGTTTTATTTTGATGTTTTATTCACAACACATGGAACAAGGGTAGGCCTTTTATTTATCACTGCATAGGGGGATCTCATCCCTAAGTCATTTAGAATCAACTTTCCTTGTACCATTAACATGGTTGAATATGAAGCACTAATGGTAGGGCTTTGGTAGGTAGTACAATGGAAAATACATCATTTAAAGGTTTATGGTGATTCTCAATTAATCATTTATCATGTTATAGACCATTTTTAGACCAAATATGAAAAATTGGTTCCCTATAAGGCCATGGTGGACACTCTCAAGTGATAGATTGATAAAATCTAGTTTGAACATATACCAAGGGAAATAAATATAATAAAAAATGTAATGACTACCATTGGGTCACTCATTCGACATACAAATATGACAAAAGACTACTAGTTTCTTGTTAAAAGTCTTGTAGTGCCAGCTCATGGACCATCAACCATCATAATAATCTATGATATTCTTGGTCCCAACTCTACTTGGTATTCAAAACTTTACACTTACTTCCATGACCATATTATGCCACCTGACTTATCCCAAAAACAATCGAAGGCCTTCACTCACAATGACCAATGTTATACCTTACTCAGACCAACCCTATACCACCATAGTTTTGATAGAACTCTACTTCATTATTTACCTTCAACAAAATATATACTAGTGTTATGATAAGTTCACAAAGGCTTATGTTGAGCCCACACCAATTGGGCCATCCTATCCAAAAATCTCTTGTATACTAGGTATTATTGGGCAATGATGGATGTAAATGCAACAACATATGTGAAAAGATGTGATAAATGTCAATAATTTGCTAATTTGATTCATACCTTGGCTAAGACATTGAAATCAACATTGACACCATGGCCATTTGCTACATGGGGTCTCGATCTCATTAGGAAGATAAAACCCACCTCATCTAATGGCCATAAACATATCCTTACCACCATATAATATTTCACTAAGTGGATTGAAGCTATACCCCTCACATGATTAGAAAGCAAATTTCTAAATTCATCTTTAAACATCTCATCTGCCATTATGGTATCCCTTCTAACATTATATGTGATAATGGAGGATCATGCAAGAACAAGGATGCCAAATCCCTATATGCCAAGTACAAAGTAAAATAACATTTTTCCATGGCATATTACCCTCAAGGTAATAGCCATACCAACTCATCCAAAAAAACCATTATTAACATCCTCAAAAATATTGTCAATAATGTAGGCCATGATTGGTACCTTTAGATATTTCATACACTCTGGGCATGTTGCACCAATCACCACACTCCCATGAGAGCCACTCCATATCCAATTATTTATGGTACTGAATCCATTCTTCCCATTGAGGTCAAGCTACCTTCATTATACATCTCTTTGAAGCATATCCTAGATGATGAAGACTATCAAATAGTTCACCTAAATATACTAGAGTTACTTAATGAGAAAAACATGGATTTAGTAAACAACCTCAAAGCATATCAAAACTGACTCCATGTCTGCTACAATCAGTGCATCAAACACAAAAAATTTGAACTTGTTGATTTTATCCTAAAAAAGAACCAAAAGAAGACCACAATTGAAAATAATCATAAAGGAAATTTTAAACCCAAATAGGTATGTCCTTTCACCATTGTTTCAAACTATAACACCAAAACATATAGGCTCACCACACTTTATAGAGATGAACTTGATGAGTTGATGAACATTATACACCTCAAGCATCACTTTGCTTGAGTGACTTGGTGTATTGTCTATGAGGACCATTTTAAGTTGTACCATATTATTAAATTTCTTATTTGTATTATACCAATATACCATCCTACCATATAATCATTTTGATTATCACGTATCCATTCTACCATTCTTTTTCTATCGACCAACATGTTTTGATCCTTACTACCTAGCTTGTTTAACCTTGGTTCATCTATTAGTCTTAGATTTTAGCATGAAGAATCATATCAGTTTCAATAGTTTTTTCACATATTCCAAACATAAAATGTATTTGGAGTAGTATGGCAGAAGTTTTGAAGTTTCATACTTCATTTATTATTTCATTCTATATCATGCTTTATTTATGTCTTCCTGATTATAACCACCTATGGGAAAATTAGTGTCTCACCAGTCTTGCTACTAATTATAACCACCTATGGGCAAATTAGTATCATTAATTTGAGCCATTGTATCTTATTTATAACCACCTATGGGAAAACTAAGGGAAACATTTGTTTATTATGCCTTGACATACCAACTTGCCATTCTTATGTCGTATTATGCCATTATGCCAACTATGCCTAGTTTGTTTGAATTGACTACTACACTAGTCAGATTACTCTATTATAAAGTGGAAATAATATGAATTAAGGCCATTTTGGGACTATTTGGTCCATTCTCAATCCTTATTGAGGTCATATCAGTCCCCCTTTTTTATACGCTCTCACCATTTTATAAGTAACCTTTCAATTTGAATGCTCTCTCTATTTTGTGAGCTTGAACCGTTAGTATCTCATCATTATCGATTGAGTTGAGGTACTTAAAAAATCCAAAAACATTTGAAATTTGTTTAGAAAAACCAATAAAACATTGACCACTTCATTACCTTAAGGATTCTAGGAACCCTTACTAAGTCACAAAAAATCACTTGTCACTTAGTTTTCCCATCTTTTTTGGCCTCTTATCCCATGCACTCACCATTTTGTATGACCATTCATATTATTCTATCACATCCATTATGTTTTATTTATCTATTGTCATTTGTTTCTATCTCATATCCTAGGAGAACTACATTTAGCCTAAAGTTTTTTTGGGTATTATGTCCATATAACTATGTAGGAAGCGTCCACTTACCTAGCACATATGGAGATAGCTTGACCACCCCCTTATTTTTATTTTATTCCCCCATATTGTTTGTTTGTTGAGTTATCACATATTTTATAGGGGAAATTTTTATCATTTTTTTGTGTCATGTCATTTGTTTTTTTGTCTTTGTTTTGCTTATGAGCCTGTTTGATTGTTTTAAGTATTGTTGCCTTGATTCAGTTTATGTGCATTCATTGGGTAATTCCTTGATGCATTATTATTGAATCTATACATATTCATACATCAACATTGTCATCATGGTTTTAATAATTGTACATTATTTTTAAATTAATATTGGATCAAGAGTTAGCCCTTTTGTATATTTTGGCAAAGTTATCATGGAAATTTATCATGATGCCTACTGTCATGTGCTATATCAAAAATCAACTTCAAGGAGTCTAAAAAAAATGTAATGATGATATATCCTTAGCACTAGCTTCAAAAATATTCCCAAACTAATCCAAATCATATCCCAAATAGCATAATTAAACCATAAAAGAATTTTTCTCCTTGCCAGTTCAGATGAGTATCTCCCTACTAGCAGGTTGCCTAATTCATATTTATGCTCTATATCAATTTGACATCATCATATTTTCCATCATATTTCATATCATATTTTACAATATCAAGGTACAATGCTTATAACTACCTTTGGTAAAATCATTGTACACCATCCCATTTGCATTTCCAATGATTATGACTGCCTTCAGACAAATCATTATGTTTCCACCAATTTAAGGGTTAATGGTTATAACCACCTTTGGTAAAATCATTCACTTTCTTCCACCCAAGTAGGGCTTGTTTTCCACTATCAAGATACTAATGATTATAACCGAATATAGGTAAATGATTGTATACCATTCCACTTGCATCTTTCATATCATATTTTCCACTATCAGGGTATAATTCTTATAACCGTATTTAGGCAAACCATTATACACCATCCCACTTACATTCTCAATGATTTTGAATGCCTTTAGGTAAATGATTGTGTTTTCATATGTTTGGTCCACTCATTTCCTTCTTTTTAGGGAATGTTTCCTAACCCTTTTTTCCTATCACTCCCTCAAGGGGCACCCTATAGTTCATCGATTGTCATTGAAGTTGTAAGCATAATATGACCTTTTCAATCTTTGAGAAGACATTACTATGCTTACAACTTAGAACAACTTCCCAAATAGGGGCAAACTATAAACATCTAAAAATGGCCACCAATGCCTTCATACCAACCTTTATAGTGATTCTTACTAACATTTGTAAATCTAGTCTAAGAATCAATAAACATCTCAGACTTGGCTTCATAAAATACAATTTGGCTTATAAAACAATTAAATGGGACAAATGCACACATCAAATTAATTCAAATCTTTCAAAATGTCAAAAATCCTAAATATAATTAGTTAAATTTCAAATTTAAATCAAATGCCTAAATTAAATTAACTATGAGAAATATAATGAATTATCAAAAAGGAAATTCAACATTCAAAGAATATCCTAGGAATTCTTAATTACCTTTTTATGAGTTGTCAAATATACAAAATATCCCACCCATGCCTATTCATTATTAATCATGACCATTTGACACATTTTAATTCCATTAAGGTTAATTAAATCACAAAGGTAAATTTTAACCCCATTCCAAGCCCCAACTACACCTTAACTCACCCTAGGTTGAGGATAGTTGTTAAACCTATAAATAGAAGCCATTGCCTATGTAGAAGGAAATCTTGGACATAGTAATGTTATAATGCTATTTTTATGACAAGGCTAGAAATAATAGAGATACAATGCTAAAAATATGAATCAAAATCCAAGACATCAAGCTACGTCAAGCAATCATGAGCCAAACCATGGTGCCAAGAGGAGAAGGAGACACACAACTTCATTTGCCAAAGATTTCTTCAGCATAAGCCAAGCAAACCAATGAAGAGACATCTTGAAGTATTCAAGGAAGGTAAGAAAGGTTTTTTTATTGAATTTTAGTTGTGCTTTGTCAAATTTTTTTCTTCACTAATATTCCCCCTTTGATCTAGGCAAGATAGTGTTATGCATGTTAGTGTGTTCTTTTCATTTTGATTTCTTTCATTGTGAAGCTAACATATGATTTAAAAACCTTTCTTGGATTCCTTGATCATAATAGTCATCAAGATTTTTGACTAATATATTAATCAATATTATTGATGCCAATATTTTAGACTGCTTTGATAGTTGATAATCCTAATGTCAGGTATTATGGATTGCTCTGGTAGTTAATAGTTTGGATGCTAAAATTTTACATCAAAGATGCATCCCAACCTTACACTCATCAAGATTTAGGGATGTGGATGTAGTATAAAGTCTTGATAGGCTATAATTAGAGGTTTTATAGGTAATATTACCTTATACATCCATCATATATGGGGACTATGAGAGCAGTCAATAATTTTAGTAGGTCTAAGTAGGGATGAAGTTTCCACCAAGTATGAAAAGTTTAGATCTAGTACACCTATGAAAACTCCACCAAAGACCCATTGAGGATATCCAAAAACATATAAATTTATTTTTCATTTGATAATCCATTTGTATTAATTTATGTGAAATCACTTAAAATCCCTAAAACCCTCCAAAATGGTAAAAATTAATAGTCTCAAAACTAGGTTCTATTTATAACTGATCTTAAGATTTTGACACCTTTTGAATTTGATGGCATGGGATGTTTTACATGAAAACCTAATAGATGAAATATGACCATTAGGAGACACATTTTTTTTTTTTTTTTTCTAAATCTAGATTAGCAAAAGATACTTGAAGAAAAGCAAAATCTAGGAAAAAGTGTATCTTTAATAGTTAGGTCAATGAATGGTAGATCTGTGACATACAAGCTGAAACTTAATATTTTGCAATATGAACAATGGAATTCATCTACCAAAAAAGATATAATACCATGACTGAGTGAGCCATAATCAAGGATAAATCTAGAAAGTATGGAATGCATGAATAAATTACCTGTGACATGAGCCAGAAAGAAGCAATTACTCAATAATCAAAAGATTTTAATATTATCATTAACATCATTAACCATAAAATATTTAGGAAGGTACAAAGTTTATGTGAAAGATAAACATGTTTTCATATCCTCATAAATGCGGGATTATATTTCATAATGACCTAAAAAGACACTTAATCAAGTTAAATAATATGTGTAGGGGAAAACCCTTAAGTGGAATAAAAATTATAATAATAATTTTATAAATATGAGTTTTTATGGTCACATAGTCAAACCTCTATAATGTTGGAAGTCCATTAGTATTAAATTTTACAAATAAAATCATTGAAATTTTATATGAGATACTCAATTTATAGATGGATATTGTAGTCATGTAAAATGTGATATTGGATGACTTAGGCATCGCTAATGACACCCAACCCATAGGTCTTCATTCTTGTTCACACGACCCTTTTAGGCTATTCTTTCACTTATTATTAGTCATTTGTAGCCTTCCAAACTTAGCTCTTTTAGACCCAGATATCCATTTTAGGCCTAGATATATCCCCCCAAGTCTCATCCCCTTAGGATAACAATGCCCAAATTGGACAAGAGCACTGGAACCTAGAGTGTCCTATTTCTGACGCTGTTGTCCAAGTGAATTTTTACCTCTAACGATCAAATTTTCCCAAATCTTTGTCTTTTTCCCTATTAGCTTAATATAAGTTCATTTAACCCATGATCATTAATTACTCTATAAAAGGCCATTCAAATTCCATTTAAAAGGGTTGACACTCATTTACAAGAAAGAAGCAAGATTACAAGCAAGTACACTCAAGCACTTTTCCCTATTATTTACATATAACCTTCCAAGAGCATTTCGAACCTATTCAAGCACTCATACTAGTCCCTAGTCATCCAAAGTACATCTAGTTGCATACATCACACATAGTTAGACCGAGCACTTCAATGGGAGAACTACATTTGCTTGATCCCTCTTTAGAGTATTGGTATGTAGGTAGTATGCCCAAACATGAGGTGTGAAGTGCATCCAACGTATCCTTTACATATTATCCCCTTCTCTCTCTTTCCTAAATTTTCATTCAATTTCAAGCACAAAGAGATCCTAATGGTTTTGAAGACTAAATCAGACACATAGTGATCTCTATAGGCTTCTAGGCCTAAAAAATTCATAGACAAGGTCACATAGGCTTGCTGAACAGAACCCAAAAAGCTTCTAGCCTTAAGACAATAATGATGGAATAAGACTACAATGTTGGACAATAGGGTGTCCACTTTTGACGCTCCTATTTAACCAAAAAGTGAAGTTCAAGAACCTATTCCAGCCTATTATTTAGTCTTGCTCCTCCATTATTAGGCCCTGTCTCATTCCTGATCAACTAGAATAAGTTAAGTTCTATTTTATCTCACTTCATACTATATTTAGAAAAGGCAAAAATACTATTTGTTTACATAAATTAGTAAGGTTAATTAAAGCATATTATTCATTGATTTATATTACTCAGACTCATTTATTATTTAGGAATTAAACACCTAATTTCCTAAAATCGTAAAATAGATATTTAGATTTGTTTTTTTTTATCACAGAATCTTCACAATTGTATATGTATTTCTAGTCTTATTATATATTACATATGATGATTAATCTTAGTCACATAGTTTTATAGGTATTTTAGGATAATTTTGCTTATTCTTGGATATTTTCAATTGTTTGTAGACAAGATACATTGATTATATATTGATAGTTGAGATGTGCATAACAATAATTTAGACATACTTGTTTGCATACCTTGCATGTATACTCTAATCTTTGGCTTTACAAATAGATAAATGATATTATTATGTGTTTAAAAATTGAATGCATAAACATATTTGATATAATTCAAATATGATATAATTTAAATCTTACACAAATTTACTGAATCATTTATTTTGAGAGGGGTTTGTTGTGTCCCAAAATGCCCAAACTTTCAAAAATCTTAGGACCATTAAATTTTAACTAAAAAATGTTTTCACATTCTAATTGATTGTACATTACTAGCATATATATATATATATATATATACATATATATATATATATATATATACATATATATATATATATATATATACATATATATATGTATATATATATATATACATATATATATATATATATATGTATATATATATATATATATACATATATATATATATATACATATATATATAATATATAAGAGGTCTAATGTGTTTTAAAAAAATTTAGGTGCAAAATAATTTTAAATACAACAAAATTTTGTTTAGTTTGCAACAAAGGGATAGTTCTTGTTTGGTGAAAACATTGTGCATGTAGTATAATTTTCTAGAAATGGCTAAAAAATGCTTTTTGAGAGAACACATCAAGGTAGATTAGAATTAAAAAATTCATAAAGAAATAAAAATGTAATAAGAACATAACAGTTTAATATTTTTAGTAACAAGTGTTCTCAATAAAAACATGTCTACTTGAAATCACCTTACTAAACAAATTTGACAGTTTTTATACTTGACTATTTTCTATCATTTTCTCAATTTTAAAGAATGGTCGTCAACACCACTATTTGGATAAATTCACACCATAAAATAAAAATAGATAAGGCTAAAATATTTTATAAAAGATTAAAAATATAAGAGGAGCATCATGGTATAATATACACTATAAATATGTCTATCAATAAAAATATATGGCTTCACAAAATCAACCCATCAAGAATATTTGATTTTTTGTTTGTATTGAGCAAAGTAAATTTATTTTTCCCTATATAATACTATTTAAGGCTATAAATGCTTATTTAATTTTAAACCCATCTATATAGAGTTAGAAAATATTATCTAAATATCATCCAAAGTTGGAATAACAAGTCAACTGAAGCTATTCTAGGGTGGATATTAGTTGTTTTAGTAAATAAAACATCAATTTGGAAGCATAATTCAATGTTTGTTTTTATTTAGTTTTTTGTTTTTTTCTACAATGTGGATAAACTTAGAATTGTAGTAAAATATTCATATAAGCAATGCATTAATGTATTATTTCCACTTAATTTCTTTATAATTAATTTGTATTGAACATATTAATATTTAAAAAAAATTGGAAGACAATTTGCAATCTTGATAAATCATTGTGGATGTTTTTTGAATTTATTTATGTTTCTTGTTTTTTCAAATTGAAATTAATATTTTAGTTTAGAGTGACCACTAACTAATAATTTTTTGATATATTATGAATTGGTTAAATTGAGTGATTAACTAGTTTAACTATATCTATGACTTAACTCTAATTTTATTCAATTGATGTGGATGAATGTAATTTTCTAAAATTCATTACCATTAAATTATCTTACAAAGTGATTATATGATAATCTATTCACAACTGATTAATAATTAGACTCTTTGTTGTGTTTATCTAATTTTGAGTGACTTATAAATTTAATAAACAATTGCTAATTTTAAATAAATCTCATGAAAGGGTTTTTTAAAAAAAATCTCAATAAGACATCTAAAACCTTATTTTTTGCCCTATATTTGGCATCATTTGATTTTTTTATTATATTCAAACCCTTTAATATAGCATCAATTTAAATTTTCATATTTAGGTTAGTTTTTTCTATATTAATTGGGACTAATTTGATTGTATGTAAGTTTTTATTGAACAAGTAACAACCTTAATGCTCAACCACACTATTCCTCCACTTTGTTATCTATAAAACCACATACATGTAACTTGTGCCATGGGTTATATTTTTTCATTCTTAAATGAGATGGTGATAACCTATTGAAGTGGGTAAATAAACTTGTATCAATAGGTTAATTGGCGTTGGAAGGAGATCTGATTTTTTACAATCTTAATTTTTATACAATGCACAAATTTCTTTTAGTTTCTTGTTAAAATCTAAAAAAATACAAAATTTAGAAAATAAAAAATTTAAATGTCTTGGCTTGGTGAATAAACCATAAAAATATTCGGTATTGAACATGATTTTCCAAATGATCCATTTTATTTTCTTCCTAATTTTTAAAATAATAGCAAAAGATCCATAGAAAAATATATTGTTGCTTATAAATCTACCATGAATATTTTTAATGTGAAATTTGAGGATGTAACTTATAGATATTTCCATTTACTTTAGAAAAGGAAGCTTATAATTATTTTTCAGGCTTGGAATATAACTATATTATTAGTTGGCATAATTTTGAAGATGATTTTTTTTAGTTTGGTAAAAGGATTGATGTTGATATTTTACTAAAAGAATTTATTATGATTAAAATAAAACCTCATGAGTTACATAGGGATTTTTATTTTTATTTAAAAAAAATTATAATAAAATCCCAATCAACCATATATCTTCCAAAGTAAAGGTTTTAGATATATGTTTGCATTCTTTAGGTTCATTAACTTCCATCTTATAAGAATGTATGTAACAATATTTTAGTTTTGGCTTGTGTAGATGTTATTCAAGTGAGAAATTAGTTATCATGTTCAAATAAAGGTCAAATGGAGGATTGATTCTCTTTTCAAATCATTGTGCTAGATGATCAAATAAATCAACAAGTTACAGATCCTATCATTACTTCCATAAAATCTTTTCAATATGAGAAATTTCATCATGAAGTTTCTAATTTTATGAATCACGAAAAGATTGAATAATAATAAGAAATTTTAGACAATAATGAAGGTAAGTGCACAAAGTTAGGGGACAAAAAAGGGCCTACTTGTGGACATGATTTTTCTAAAATTTTAGAAATTTGAACTTCTGTAGATAATTTGAGATGGCTACACTCAAAATTTAAAGATGGTATAAAAATATGAATTGTAGAATTTTTAGTCTAGTTTCAATATATACATACATACATACATACATACATACATACATACATACATACATACATACATACATACATACATACATACATACATACATACATACATACATACATATATATATATATATATATATATATATATATAATTAGTTGAATTATTAACCCTCTATCTTCTATATCACTCTACAACTTCTTAGGTTTTATAGAATTTACCAATAAATAATTATTCAAAATATAGTTATCACTCACAACTTGCATCTATATGATTTTATAAGCATGGCCATAAACTTTACAAAGAAACACAAAAGTTAGTTCATATTCATATGTAAAAATAAAAAAACTCTATTTTTTTATTTTTCTTTTACATATCTTATAAAAACCCTTATACAAATAACTAATTCAATAGTACCTGGCTAAAGTTTTTCAAAGTAAATACCTTAGCTGATATTGGCTTGAGGATTTGAAGAGAGATAAAAAAATAAAAACCATTTAGGTCTAGGATTCAAACACATAAACTGAATCATTATTATATATAACTTGACCTTCAACTCTATAGGCTGAGGATGGAACCAAGTTCCATCCTCATATCTAGAGACCTGAAGGTTACAAGGTTTATAATCAAAGTTTTTAATGAAATCAATCATTCCACACAAACATTGAATATAGAAAACCTATACTAGGAAAATCTATTTATTATTTTCTTAAAACTCACAACTATGGAAAGAAAACTGACCTAGTTCTTATTACCAATTGATATTCATTGTTGGGAATGAATGATATCACCTTCTCTATAGCCGAGCCTCTTCTTTCTCCATTTTTCCTCTTCTTCCATCCATCCCTTCTCTTTTTTCCTTTATTCCTTATTATTATTTTCCTCATGTTCATGCATGTCTTGCATGATCTCCAACAACCTCCTCCTATTATGTGAGTTACCCAAAACTTCTTTTTTTTTCAAAAATGGTTAAGTATAAGTAGGTCAAACATCTAAAATTTAAATATGACCTATTTTTTAATAAAACATAGTAGATAGATGGTTGTGTAGCCCACCATTTTTTGAGAATCATTAAATATTACTTGAAACCTTTTGGTGAATATTTAATTAAGATCTTATAATGTGTTACTTTATATATATATATATATATATATATATATATATATATATATATATATATATATTCAATGAATATTTAATTTTTTTATTAATTCTATAATTAAGTAGATCTTGAAAACTAACAAAAATTAGATAGTTGATTATGCAGCCCATGCTAACTACCTAAAAAAAGATTTTTTTGAATATGTGTATAATTAGGCCTAGGTTGTTACCATATAATTTTTTTTGCAATTGGATCAATGAAAAATAAATTAGATAAACATGAATATGCATATATAGGTGTGACATGTAGTGGCCTAAAAAAGGTGTAGTTATAAATAAATATAGTTTGAACCCTTAAAATAGCCTAAAGATTATAAAAATCATATATTTAAAAAGAGGAAAATGTGCTCATCTTGAAGGTAATAATTTTTTGAATTTTAATGTTGAAATCCATAGCGTATTTGGTGATTGAAGTTAAAATTTGTTGGTTTTTCTCAAAACTCTTGGGATCAGCTATAGATGTATATTCTTAAGCCTTTGGCTCAAAAATCCAAGCCATTTCCAAGCCTAAAGGCTAAGTTTTTTATTCAAATTCAAATAATGTGTATGCATTGTATAATGTGTATACATTATATAACACGTACACATTGTATAGCATGTTCACATTGTATAATGTTTTATACAACACATATGCATTATATAAAATATATGTGTTACTTTGGTATAAGACCAAAACCATCTCCATGAGTGTGTGGGAATTGTACATGAAGCCATATTTGGCCATAAGCTTATATTTACTACTCTAAATGTTGAGTATAAGTTTTTTAAATTTATTGTAGTAAATGTTAAGCATATGATAGAGTTGGTCTCATATTTCATGCCTTATGATGTGGAAAATAGTTTTTAAAAATCCAATCAGGTCAGTACTTAGGTATTTTAGGGTCTAAGTATTAAATCTAAGGATTTTAAGACATAACTTTTGCAATTAATATCCATTTTTGGTAAAAATATAATCTTTTTTTATGTTTTTGTGCCTTCTAAATTGATTCATAGCATATATAAGAGTCTTAGGTTTGTCAAAATTTAAGTTTTCAAACCACTCACTTTAAAATTGATGCAAAGTGGTAGTATTGGGGTAACATAGGTCACATTGATGATCTGCACACATCAAACAACCACTTTACATGTTAATTTCACTTGATCATTATCCCTCCCTCATCCTTGATCAATTCCTACTCATCCCTCATTACCCCTAATAAATATCTCATCATTACTCATTATCCATAATCACTCCCTCATTGACCCTCACTATCCCTAGTCATCTCTAATCACTCCCTTATCATCCATAACCACTCCTCCTTTGACCCTCACTATCCATCATCATCCCTAATCACTCCCTCTCCATCTGTAATCATCCCTAATCATTATTTACTCATACCTCATCATACTTAAACTATTCATCATCCCTATTCAATCTTTCATCACCCCTCATCATCCCTAATCACTCCTTCATTGACCTTAATTTTCTCTCATCATCTCTAATCACTCAAGCTTATCATCCATAATCACTCCATTTATTATCTCCATCCTTCATCATCCCTAATAACTCAATTATCATCCCTCATAATCCCTAATCAATCTCTCTTCATCCCTCATCATCACTAATCACTCCCTCACTGACCCTCACCATCCTTCATCACTTCATCATTGACCCTCACCATCCCTTACCATCTTTAATCATTCCCTCATGATATGGCATAAGTATATATTATAAATATATATTTGATTCCAATAATATGTTTTTTAATCCATTATAATAAAAATTAACTCTTTTCTAGGATTTGTGTTGTCAATACCCATTTATGATAGTCAATTTTATTATTGAATGAATTGGATGATATTGTAAATTTATAGTCAAGTAAAATAAGTATTAACACAAAATAGAGTATAAATTTTAGTTCATTGAATTATATTTGTTGTGTATCTAGATAAATGAAACTTCATTCAGTTCCACCTTTGGTAGTTTGGTTCAAAAAATACAAATTAAACACAAATATCTTGTGCAATTTTCTAATTCTGAGAAGATTTGAATCAAATGCAAGATTATTTAGTTTTTCCCATTCTTTTATGACATGAATCTTGGATAGGTTCACACATTCACTCCTTGTGTGTAATATGTCCCAAATATTTTATCTCTTGCATGAAAAATAAACATTTATTCATGTTATCATAAAAATATGTTTCTAAAAAATGTGAAACACTAGTTCAACATGGTGTAGATGTTCATCCCATGTTTTCTAAAGATTAAGATGTTATCAAGGTAGATTAAAAAAATTACATAGGTAAAGGGAATAAGTATTTAATTCAACATCTTGAAATGAATGAATTAATTAGATGATTTAACCTAAAAGGCATAACCAACTACTCAATCAATCCTTCCTTTGTTTCTAAGACTATATTCTAAATGTCTATAGATTTAACATGAATATGATGATACCCAAACTTAAGGTCAATTTTGGAAAAGACTTATAAACCATGGATATGTAAGCAAAATTCCTTAATATTTAAATATGGATAATAGTTATTCACTTTATTCTTGTTAATATTTTTTTAATTGATTCACAATTTTGGCACAAACATAATTGGGTTTCCGCAATGAAATGATTTGGGCATGATGTGTCCATTATCCATGATTTCATGAATCTACCCCTTGATTTATTCATTCTCTATAAAATATCTATTTCATAAAGAGGTTTGAGGTAGAGGTAATTAAGGGATCAAATCAATAGTAATGTTTAGTGTATAGTATGTAAGAACTTATTTAGGTGACTGAAAGATATCCTTGTATTCATCTAGTTTATGGTTCAATTATTTTGTCTTTGCTATTGTTGGATAAACCACACTATGATATGGTGACATAAGGATGTCATTAAGCATTTACTTATTACCATTAAGAGTATGCTTTTTACTAGAGCTGACAATATTCTTGCACTTCCTAGCACTAATGACTAAAAGATTAAGAACTAACTATGATATATGGTATTTTAGATCATGATAATCACTCACAAAATTTCAAGGATTTACTTCATATACTACATGTCAATGGAAAATACATGGTTGACCACATGTAAAACATCACACCCCTATAATAGTGAGATGTCACAAAGGATCACATCTTTAAAAAGTTTGATTTTGTACACCAAGTGACATTACTAGGTGATCCATTTCTAAAGGTCTACACTAGACCATACACTGCATATGGTTATGGATGATGTATAAATTTCAACTTCAATTTTTGAAAATATGATCTAGGAGAAATTAAATTCTTCTAAATTCCATTAGAAATGATGAAGTGCATTATCTCACCATTGATCTACATTTATTAATGAAATAATATTTTTAATTCATATAATTTGTTGTTGGGGGAAGTAGAGATATTTTTAGTACTAACCATATCATTGGGTTCATAATCTATTATCTACTTCACTTTTTATAGTGCTAGATAACTTGTACCCACTTCTTGAGATGTGCATGTAGAGATCTCATAGTGTGTCACTCTTCATTGGATTGAATATTGAAGTAACAAATTAACGACCACTTTCCAATCTTGGACTACTTGTTCTAATCATTAAAAAATTATTTTCCACTCTCTAGTATGATGACTCAATCAATATACATACAAATAGAAGGCCTTACATATAATTATTCATATTATAACATGTCCTTATATGGAAATCAATTGATTAGTTTTAGGAAATCGTATAACTTGGTGATCCTTGTGTATTTACTACCCATTTTGGTGATATGGTGGTTTTAATTGATTATCTTTTTCTAGTAGATTTTCAGTTATAAATCACATCATTTTTAATAGGCCCATATTTTTTCATAGGTATTAAATATTTATGCTTTAAAATTATCTCCACATAATTTTGATCACTATGTCTTATATTTTATTTTAGTACTCAGATCTCCAATTGTAGCTCATAAAATTGTTAAACCCCAACAAAATAACACCATCAAGGTATTGGATGTAGTGATGAAGGATGAGGAGGGATGAGGAAGAATTGGGTAGAGATGATGAGGGATGGTGAGGTTCAATGAGGGAGTGATTAGGGATGATGAGTGATGGTGAGGATTAATGAGGTAGTGATTAGGGGAGATGAGGGATGAATAATGAGTGATTAGATATGATGAGGTATGATGAAGCAATGATTAAGGATGATGAGGTGATGTAGGAGAATCACTACCTAATATAAATAATGATCTAGTTTACATGTTTTTTGTCCTTAAAAGGTGGTCAAGGTCATAAGAATTCTATAGGAGTCTTTCTAATTTTCCATTTTTGTGTCAATTTTGAATTAGATTTGTATTGGACTTTCCCACCAAATCTTTCATTTTAATTTTTGAACTTTCATAGAGACTTTGATCTTGTTTCAAGAATTCCAATGTTGAATTTGGTGTGGTTAGACTTTAAAGAGGATTTTCAGATGTTAGAACACATATACCTAAATTAATATTTGATAAATATGTTATTATTTGAGTTAGTTGAGGACACTCTTAACATATAAAAGAAGTTAGAATTTAATTGATGGTTATTCTCAAATAAGAGTCTTGTCCATGTCTTATTTTGTATTTAGAGTTAGATTAAAGAGAGTTGGAGGGGTTAGTATTATAAAGTATAAATGTAAAATCCCCAAACTAGTTAATAAAGACAAATTTTGATTATTTGTAGACAAGAAAGCAAACATACCCTGCATCTTCTTGAATATGTGCAAAAATAGTTGATACTGTGCATGATCATGAAACATGATTAGTAAAAAGTTATTTGTGATGTTAGTGTGATTGGTAATTTGAAAATAAATTTTATTAAATATGGTGGTTATATAATTTTTAATTTGAGTTTCAAATATTTTGAATGTTCAAACTACAAATTTTATACCCTATGCTTTTACAAATTATGCCTTAAAATCTACATGAAGGTTAGAGTCTTACAGAAGAGGAAATTTTATTTGGTGTGATTTTGTAATGTATGATTAATTATTAACTTGAAATAATAATTAATTAATAGTATTTAAACATTATATGTTTTTATTCTGATAAGGATATTCTGTGTTGAACAACACAACCCTGTCTTCTATGAGCAAAAGTTCTAAGTATATATCTATGTGAGAAGGTATATGAATGTATTGGAATGAACATTAAAATGTATATGTTGGTGATTTTATTTTCATATGATCATGAATTATTATATTATTTCACATAGCATTCATATATTTGGATGAGCAAAAGGAAAACTAATACAATCCTGTAGTCATCAAGAAACTTAACCCAATCAAAGTGGTATCTCATGTAAATTAGAAAATTGAGTGTTATAGATGGAAGGAATTGATTTTTAAAGATTTCAAAAATTATGTATAGGATTTTTAACCTTCATGTTTATTTATAACCCTTTTTTGGAATGAATTAGAATAAATAACCTCTTCTTGGATTACTACAAACCTGTAACTAAGTACACAGTCTATTCAAATTTGGTAAAGTCAATCTAATGTAGCTTAAAAAGGTAAATATAAATTTTTTAAAATGTGAATGGGGTAAAATAATACATAATACAACACTCAAAGTCATTTTAAATACCTTTTTAAGATTAAAATCTCATTTTGACCCTTCTTGGGTTTGTAAAACTAGTCCAAACCCTATATTAGGGTTTATACTTTCAAAGTGAGTTTTTAGGATTTGTAACCATCAATAATTCATGAAATTTTGTGAAAGTTTTTAGTTCAACATGAAAAAATATAATATAATGTTTTTAAGTTGTTTAAGTATGGATAAGTATGCATGGGGGAGGACTATGTGGTAGACAGGGTAGAAGGAAACTTAAAGACCTATTTTGAGAGTAGAATGAGCCAAAATAAGTTATCAAATAGTTGAACAAAATATTTAAACTTTGTGAAGAGATGGGATATATTATATGGTATCCATAAATGAGGTTTATTTGATGATTTGAGTATGTACAATAGGAGTCTATGATAAAGTAAGAGGTAGTATATGACATGAGGATAAAAGTAGGGTTGAGAAGAAGTTAAAGGGAACTCAAAGGAGTAGAAGGAAGTTTGTTAGATCCATATTAAATACTAAGGAACTAGATAAAATATTTGATCCATATTATTATAAATCATAAAGACTAGTAAGGGTTATAGTCTCAAATTAAGAGAGATTGAATGCATTGAGTAAAGAAAATATAATGAAGAGTTTAGTGAGACCATCTAAAGAATGTTGGAGAATAAATGAAATGAATAAAATTTAGATACAAATTTTAAATTTATGTAGGGTTCTAAAGATAGAGAACAAGAAAGAAAATATAAAGTGAAAATTAGGTGGATATTGGCAAAGAGATTGGACAAGCAAAATATGTAATCGGGATCTACATCATGAGGGATGGTGAGGGGCAATGAGGGAGTGATTATAAATGATGAGGAATGGTGAGGGTCAATAAGGGAATGATTATAGATGCTAAGGGATGAGGAGGAAGTGATTAGGGATGGTGAAGCACTAATTAGGGATGGCAAAGGCTAATGAGGGAGTGATCAAGGATGATGAGGGATGGTGAGAGATAATGAAGGGGTGATTAGGGATGATGAGGGAGTAGTTAAAAATTATAAGGGATGGTGAGGGTCAATAAGGGAGTAATTAAGAACAAGGAGTGAGTTATTAGGGATGATGAGGCATAGTGAGGGTTAATAAGGGAGTAATCAAAGATCATGAGGGAGTGATTATAGATGACTAGGGATAGTGAGGGTTAATAAGGGAGTGATTATGGAGATTTAATAATTATGCGAGAGTGACTATGGGTGATGAGGCATGAGTATTAAGTGATAAAGGATGAGGGAGGGATGATGAACAAGTGAAATTAACACAAAGTGGTTGTTTGATGTGTACAAGTCATCAATGTAACCTATGCTACCTTAATCACACCACTTTGCATCAATTTCAAAGTGAGTGGTTTTAAATATTTAATTTTGATAAACCTAAGACTCATATAAATGATATGAATCAATTAAAAAGTCAAAAACACCTGAATAATTATTATATGTTTACCAAAAATAGATATCAATTGTAAAATTTATGTCCTAAAATACCTAGGTTTAATACTTAGACCTTGAAAATGCATAAGTACTCACCAAGGAACTAGAGACAATATTTGATCCAAATTTTTATAAAGCATAAATACTAGTAAGGAGATAGTCTCAAAGTAAGAGAGATTGAATGCATTGAGTAAGGCGAATAGAATGAAGAGTTTAGTGAGACCATCCAAAGAATGGTTGAAAATAAATTTAATGAATAAAATTTAGATGTGAATTTGAAATGTATGTAGGGTCCAAAGATAGAGATCAATCAACAAAATACAAAGTGAAACATAGGTGGATATTGGCAAAGAGATTGGACAAGAAAAGTATGCAATAGGGCTCTACATCATGAGGGATGGTGAGGTGAAATGAGGGAGTGATTATAAATGATGAGGAATGGTGAGGGTTAATAAGGTAATGATGAGGGATGATGAGGGATGATGAGGCATTAGAAAAGTAGTAGAATTAAACTTGAAAAAAATAATACTCTTTTTCTAAATGTTGAATGATTTTGAAATTAGATTACTAGATGATTACAATGTAATGAATTGAGTGGATTTAACGTTATTTTATAGATGAATGTTTAAAATGTTTTCATGATCCAACATTATGAAAATTTGGGATAAATATTATTAAATGTACTGATTTTAAAAAGTGTTTGTTTGAGGTAAGGAAGGGGTCAAGAACACACTAGGAGACATGGCCATACTATGGTTCTATCTTCCTAGTGTGGTTTTGTCCTGTAATGTCAAAAACATCTAATTTTTTTTATAAATGATCTATGAGAAGAATATGGGTGAATAAGAATGAAATAGGGATGTTTTTATTCTATTTTATTAGTATTTTTAAGACAATTAAGGATCTTATAATTATTTTAGCTAATTAAGTGGAAGAAAAACCAAGATAAGGATGTCAAGAATAAACATTATCAGGCATTTATTGATAAAATTTATGTGTCTACATTTTACCCCTACCTTTGTTATAGTGATGGAACAAAGTTAAATTATTAGATTAAAGGAGAAATATATGGAACCTAACTATGGAAAAACATTTTATATTTTGAGGAGTTTGGGTTACCAAGTAACCCAAGTGGAGATAAGGTGCTTTCAAACTTATTTGCTTCCTAACTAGGGAGAATAAATAATTTTTAAAGTCATAATAGGATTATTGGTAGGTTTATTAGGTGTTACTAAAACCATAACCATACTAAATCATGGGATTTAAACCTATGTTGAAATCAAGAGTGATCAATTTTATGAGTGAAGCTTTTGATTTAAACAAAGATATGTTTTTAATTTTGATGAGCACTTTGAGAATAAGTAAGGGTACTACCTGTCAAGCATCACTAAACCCTAAGGGGAATATATAAAAAAGAGAAGGTAACTATACATGGTTTTTTAAAGTGCATCCAAGACATGGAGTGTCTCTAATCTTAATCATAACTCACTTTTTAAACTAAAAAGAAGTGGTGGGACTCAGTATGTGGATCGCTAAAGTGCAACCAATATGTGAAGCATTAGTGAGATCAAACATGGTCTAATAAAAAAATATGAATCACATCATTGTAGATGGATATAGATTAAAATTTTAGCTTATTTAAAAAAATATTCAAAAATAGAAAATGGTAAAGTACATGAACCAACATCATGCTCCCTATATTATATAGAGTGCTAATTTAAACTTGTGAACTTGTGCTCAAGTGTTTGTAAGAGTGGGGTGAAAATGAAAGACATATGCCTTCATAATATTGACATTTTTCATATTGTATTTTTTTATTAATATTAAATAAGTTTTTTGTGATGGCTTGAACCTAATAAGCCCAATATGATGCCCCCATTTTGAGATAATGGATGTATCTTGCAAATCATGTATCTCAAAATAAAAAGTGATAACATTTGTGAATGATATAATAATGTAATAATAATTTTCATATTATAATCATAGAAATATAATTTTGAATCATATGAAGAGTTTGTATATTGCATTGGATCGTGTATTTGAATATGAGATTGAAGTAGTGGATGAAGCATGTAAAGAAATTTAAAGTGTAGAATATGTATTATAAGAATATATTTGTATGTAAAGAATATATAAGTATTATAAGTTAATTTTATCATGAAATTTGAGTATAAAATTGAATTGTATATGAAGTATTGAAATTAATAAATTTCATGTGTAAGGATTGGAGGACACATACAAGGGACGTGAAAATGTCAAACAAACATAAGAATTAACATAGAGAGGTATTAAGTATTCATGTCAATGTTAGAAAATAGTATATGAATTATAAGACATGAAAAGTATGAATGAATAGTAAGAAATTTAAATTATACATAGCTTAACATAGAAAAAGAGGTTGTGGATAAATACAACCTATAAAAGTGTTTATATAGAATGATGAGGTGCTCCAAACTTAGTAAGGATATTAGCTAAAAACTTGACCCAACATTGAAACCATGTGAGGGTATGTCATGTATCACACTCACATACCTTGTGAAAACACATTGTGTAATGAGAAGTGAACATAACATATATGACATATATAAATACAATATACTAGAAACATGAGAAAATACCTAGTGATATTGAGTTGTGAGTGTTGCAAACATTTTGTGTATTATTGAAATATATACTTGCGGTTTATATTGTTACCATATTTGAAATGTAAGTTTGTAGAAATGAAAATGTAAAGTACATGAAAGTAAGAAGCAAGGATTCAAACATAGACATAGTATGAGGAATTTGAATAATACATAAATTATGAAATCATAGTATATCAAGATGGAAGACACATGACATGCCTCCAAATTGTATGTAAGGGAAGTATAGTAAGGTAATATATAAGATAAGCATTGTCATGTGTAATCATGTTTAAGTAGATAAATGGAAGTGTAAATGAGAACTATAGTATGTATAAAGTTTTAGTAATAATAAAGTGGGTTGATATAAAGAATGTGATTTTAGATATTTTGAGAAATAATGATATTGGATGGAGGAATTATGTGAATTCAACATTGTGAATTATGTTATGTTATTGCCTTAGTGTATTTTATAGCTTTTGTATTTTTTTAATGTTTATTAAATTATTAAACTAGATGGATATATAAATGTATCATGTGGATTAAATGTTGAAATATTTATAGTTGCCTTGTCTTAGTTATCATGTGTATGTAGATTAGTGTGCCCAGTTTATATTTTTTTTGATGTAGAAACCCAAACTAGGGTGGGTAATTTAGTAGTTATGTCATTATATGATTTTTGTTTAACTATGTGTTCATTACTAATATTGATATGATCATTATTATTCTGAATAAGATTTGGAGATTGTAGTTAACTTGGTTGAATATTTAGAGCTTGAGGAGGTTGGTTGACATGGTTATGATATTTTTTAAAGGAGATGATTCCTTGAGTTTCAAGTTCATTTAAATTTTATTGGTGACCATTAATGACATGGTAAGTACAAAATGGTTGGCCTTTGATTTTTAACAAGTGATTCGGAGGGTGATAAAAATTAAGGCATAATTTGATTATCATGTTATCTAATAATGTAGGTAAAATATCATGTGGGAATTCATTATAAGAAGATATTAATGGGTATTGATTTTTCATAGGGATAAAATGAGTGGATTATTAACAATAGTATTATATTTCTTTCCTTTATGCAAAACTTTGACTTGCTTAGATTTAGATTCGACATTATGTATTAATATATTAGGTGTGATGTGTGGTTAGTACATATATTATTATACAATAATTAGTGATGTGTTTTATTATAAGTTATTGCATTAAATTTAATTGAATTATATTCTTGAAATAATTAGATGTCTTCTTGCATATAACTAAAATAATAACAATACCTAATTCTTCTTCTAATGCTAAGGTCTCATAAAAAAGAGTTATAAATGATTCACAAGTATTACAAAGTAGATTATCTTTTAATGGAGGAATAATATATTGAAAATATATGTAACATACTTATAGATTTGTGGATTGGTAAACTAATTGATGCATAGTAGTTTTAATCGTAATATATAGTCAAAAAATTACTCATTTTTACTTTTGTGTAAAAAGGTTAAAATTTCATAACTAACCTTTGGTACCTTGTTGAAAATATATTGAATTAAAAATGCCTCTTCTAGCTGAAGATAATTAGAGAAGGATATGATAGGAATGGTTTAAAACCAATCAAGTGCACATCCCTATAGGGTTTTAGGGAATACTTGTAATAATAACCTACTACTATTATACCCACTCATGGATTCATGAAAGACTATAAGGTGTAATAAAGGGTCAAAATTTCCATAAAATATGAAATATGTATGGGTTTAGAAGTTAGGAGGTAAAGGAATATATAATATATTACACATAATAGGATTACCATGGACTGCATTAGATTTCACCCAAGCATGGTATGCTTTGATTTCTAAGAATACATTGTGTAATTATACCTAAAAAACACCTATGATAGGCATTAAATAAATGACCTATTGGGAAGGAATATTAATATTTTTAAGAGGTTCATACGTTAAATTATGTTTTTTAATCTTAACCATTGGTACACTAGTGTGAAAAGGAGAAGGATGCCTAGGAAGAGATTCTTCCTCACAGATGACTAGTTTTGGATATTTATTGTATATTAACATAGGGGATATAATATTATGAGTAATAAAATCATATTGTTCACATATTTTAATTTTTAGGATAGAATGATAAATATCATCACAAAATATATGTATTCTATCTGTAGACACCTAAATTCTAACACATTTAGTGTCATAATTAACTTCACGAAATATAAACATAATCATCACTATTATTTACAAACTCATCATTTGAATATTTTATTTTATCCTAAGTTCAATAATATCACTTTTCCTAATTTAAATTGTTAATTAGTATCAAATAATTCATCCATTTATAATTAATCATGCACACAAAATTACATAAAAATAATTAATAATTCAAAATTTCAAGTCACCAAACCACATCATAATTTATCTCAACCAAGAGGTTGATTCATCCAAACATTATTTAATTCACTCAACCAAGTGTTAAGTCATCCAACCATCTCATTAAAACATGTAAATACCATGGTGAGCCATTCAACCACCTTGAGTCATTCTTAAGAATATTTGAAGTAACACATAACTTGCCACATATTTCTCAACCATTTGAGGAATTGGTATTTTTCACTTGGATGAGGAATCAAATATAACCATACAAAAATCAAAAGATTTAATAATTCAAGATTAAATTTGACCACCCATTCCTCATAAATAAGTTTATAAATTGAAATACTTCCTCCATGTTGGATCGTCTATCATCAAGCTATAAAGTTCTATCAAATTATCCAATCAATAATCCATTTAAAATCATAATTTGTATGTACTTATGCTTCTGAATTTCCCTTGCATTGGAGATTTGAATCGAGAAACCACATACCAAGATCACAATATAAAAATCAAGTCATCAACAGATAATATATTCACTTGGCTAGTAAGGTGAAGGTAAAATTTATTTTGTCTTTCTTTTATTGAAGCTCTATTTGATGTTTTAGAAATATTTTAGACTAAGGAATCAATTAATTAGTTTTGGTTTCTTAACTTTGTAAGTTATAATTTCTAGCTATCACATTATGGCACACTTGGTGGGACCCATTCCAAATCATATATTTTTATAACATTTTTATTGTTTATTTTAAAGGTTTAGTTAACTTTTCTTGTTACTATACAAGTTTTAGGCTAATTTGAATCTAAGTTTCTTTTTCTTTTTCCCTTTTTGAAGTCATTTTAAAAAAATATCCAATTGTTAAAATGGCTATAACTTCTAATTTCTAATTTGAGTTTTTTTCTAAAGTTTTTTAAGCTTGTTTGATTTTATACTAATAATAACCTATTGAAATTTAATGTAAATATAAATTTTAGTTTAGGAGATATCATCAAAATCATGACTTTTTTTTTGTTTTGTAAAATAACACTCGACTATTAAAATGGATATAACTTTTAACTTAAAATTCTGGGTTATCATTTTTTTTTCAATTTTTTTTGTTTTATATTATAATAACTTATTCAAATTTCATGTAAATATATATTGTGTTGTAGGATATATCATCAAATTGTGACTATTTTTTTTAAAGTGTGATTAGTAAATCTAATTTATTATGACATTTTTTTTTCTATCTTTTAATTTTGTAAGGAATTTTTTTTATATTGGTACTAACATACTAACTATTAGACTTACCACTTGTCAAAGATACTTCTCACAAACTAATGATAGTTTTTGTGCATCCCCAATTGTGAAATATAAAATTAAATAAAATTAAAAACTTAGTTTTATAATGTCTTTTATTGTTAAGTATTTATTTTATTAATTAATTTTAACTTGTTTAATGTGGTTTACTAATATTTATTATTTAAAAGCTTTAATTAAATCCTAATTATTTAAATTCACTTGTATTTACTTAATTTCATTTTATCAAGTCTTTATTTGTGTTATTATTTAATTATGTATGATATTTCCTCTCACGACCTAGTGGCAATCTTGGCAATCAAAAGTAATTCTAATAATTATTAAATCCAAAGAATCAAATTAGACTATGTTTTTTCCTCATACCACATAGGTGTCCATCTTAGAAATTATAAATAATATGAATCCTTTTTTCTAGGGTCTCTATCAACTGTGAATTTCACCACCACATGGTAGGCCAAACCTTGTGTTCTAAAATGGCATAGAAATTGAGAAAGAGATTCACTCTTAGCTAAGTGTTTGTCCATTTTACCAATGCCATAAAGTGAAGGGGTTTCATCCTCCAATACCAAGCTTTACAAATCACTCTCAAGGTTTGATTTTTGATGGCAATCTACTAGATTCTTATATATGGAGTGGTCACATGAGAACTAGACCCTTTTATACATCCTATTAATCTTACTCTTCCATAGACCTAGGCCTGAATGTACCTAAAGGTATATGAGGACATACCCTACTTAAAATTGTGAAAAAATTTAAGCCTTAAGAAACCCATTTTTTCATTTGATTTATGAAGGACCTAAGAGGAGTGGATCACTCAGGGAAGTTATCTCACTATACCCTTAAAATTAGGTTTAGTGGGGTATAAGAAAAAAATCCTCTATACTTAGTGCTCTAAAATATTGGGCCAACACTATCCAATTGGAAAGTAATTATGTATGAGAGACCACTAATCAATCAACACCTTACCTAGCTTTATCCTTTATCATTGTGATTTTTTTACATCGTGTTCATATTATAGTTGAATAGTATAGGTTTTGTATTGTTGTTAATGCCTAAAAGTGTATCATAGGGTTTACATATTTTTAATAAACACTTCTCATTTTTGGATTTAAATGATCCATTGCATGAGTATCTAGTTGTGATCTTCTTGAGATCTTTGGTGAAATAGTGACAAAGTAATTAACTGTTTCACAAAATGATAATATAAATGGTTATTGGGAGTAACCATGGTCTTAAATATTTCTTGTGAAAGATAATAATTTGAACTAATTATAGTGAATTATGATCAAAACCTAAATTCTAAAGTCTAATTTAGCATGTATATTTACAATGAAAGCTAAACTATAGTGATTTGATTAAAAAATGAGCAAAAGGAAGGGTAACACAGAGAAGACATGAATCACTGATCTTTAGTCTAGATATTATGACAAAGCTTAAATTTCATAAAGGATATACACTCAAACCAATATATGACATGAAATAGATAAAGGTACATATCCTATCATATATCAAGAAAATGTCTAAAGATTTTGAAACAATGAAAATAAGAACTCAAATTCACTTTAAGGATTTGCTTCCATAATAAAATAGCATCAACACATCTTCAAGAAAATAAATGGAAATGAAATGAATATAAATTCTTTCAATCAACCTAGTATAAGTATTAATTGATAACTCTACATTCACACATGCACATCTAAGATTCACATAAACAATTCAAATTTAAACATCAAACTAGATGTTTGAGGAAGCAACCATGATAACAAAATACACAAACAAATATGAGACAATACTTTCAAAATTCCCTTGCTTAAATTCATTTGCTCCATATTTACAAAGTAGTTTTTGCTCTAAAACTCCCTCCTCTTTTACAAATGGCAATACCCATTTTAAATAATAGTTTAAGGTATGTCAGTCAATCATATCAAATGGTAATTGAATAAGTGTTAAGGATAGCTATTATTCTACAACATTTTAGAATCATAGACTTTACAAAATGGACTAAACTATAAGAAATGTGATTTACAAGATGTACATGCTTTTACAAAATAGAATATTCTATTTTCAAATAATATACATGTTTTTCTATAAAAATAATATGCTAAGTCAAAAAATTTAACTTTGATAAACTCCTCCAGTTGTAATATTTTGCTTTTTCTACTTCATATTCATTGCCTTATCATGTTGTTCATCAACCAGTCTATAATTGATGATAGGCTCTATGAAAATTTCCTCTTCTTGATCTACTAGGCCTTTAAATTCCTTGTCAGCTCTATCTAAGGCCTCTCTAATTATCCTAACATCACTAATTTTTTCCTCTGTAGATAGGATCATGTCCAAGATTATTTTATTGTCTACCCTTGTTGTGCCTTGGCTTTTTCTCTTCAATTCTTTCATGAATTGATTAACCTTGTTTTTGTACTACTTATCTATTATCAGACCTATAGGACTAAGGGTAGCTGGGTCTTTGATCAAGCCTCTCAATATATGAACCATTTTACTCTCTAATTGTTTGAAGTCTTTAGAAATATCCTCCATTCCCTTGGACCATTTATTCATATCATTTATCTTCTCTGACAAGATAATCATACCCATGTTTAAATGTGCCAAGCTAATTATTTTAAAATTAGGAATTTGACCATTTATAAATACATTGATCAATTCCTTTACCTTATTTGTTGAATTTGACCATTGATTGATCTATTTCATAGCCATGTAATGTTTCTTGTTTACCATGTCTTGCTTATACCTTATAGCTTTCAAAAATTTGAATGTGTCATAAATGATTGATTCAAACTTATTGACCATATCCCTTGGAATTGATAGGATAGATTACTCTTCTAAGTTATTTTTTATCTACTTCAAGCCTTTGATAATAGATTTCAACTATTATGATTGTGTTTGAGCTAGCTCAAGTACATCCTCCTCAATTATTAGATCATCACTAGGTCTTTGTCCCTTTTCTTGTGTCAAATTCATCAAGGGATCCATCATTTGATATGTAATTTCTTCACATCCTTGCATTACTATTTTATTATTTACCCTTTGCAAACCAATAGTCTATGGATCATACTTGAGCCCAAATGAAGATTGGGTTACATGTGGAACTGGGACCTTTCCTTGTGATTCATCTGATTAACTTAGAATAGACAATCTCTTTGCTTCTTCTTGTAGAGAAACATTCCATGGCTTCAATTATTATTGTATTGGGATGTTAGTAGCCTTCACCATAGCCCATGGATAATGAATAGTGGGAATATTTTATAACCTTGGTTCATAAATTAAACACTTAAGAATAGGTGGACCATATAATATTTATTCTTGAATAGACAAGTTGACTTCACTCAAAGGTGGTGTAACAGTTAACTTTGGTTCTTTGCCTTTAGAATAATGGCCATCTTAGCTTTCCTTTTATGGGTGTCAATAACCATCAGGTCTAAGGATGTTACCTTATCCTATTTTATTTCTTCAACCTTTTCTTCTTCATCTAAATCTATCTTATAAGTCATAGATAATATCCTAAGTGCATCTTCAATGGAATCATTGGGGTCCAATGCTATCATATGTACCTCTTTTTGAGGTAGATCTTACTCTGATGCTTTTGAAGATTCAAGAATTGATGAACTAGAAGCAATTCCATCTGACCTTCTCTCCTCATGCCTATGCTATATTTTTACATATTCTACTGGAGGCCTAGAAAAAACAACATGAATCAAATGATATTGCTTAGGGACTAGTTGCCGTCTATCTTCCATTTTTTGGTCCCTATTCAATCTAGACTCAGGTCTTATGTTGTGTTCCTTTAATCTCATAGAAAATTCATAGCTAGAGGATGTTTTAATGTAAATGAATTCAAATGGATTGGAATCGTGCTCATAAGGTACATTCAAAATACCCTTAATCCTCAAATTTTATTTTAACCTACCATAAGGTTCCCATTGCCTAAGATCATCCATCTGTAGGTTGAAAGATAGATTCAATGTAATCCCACTATCTGAAAGTGATCTTGATAATTTATATAGGAAAAATATGTAGGAGACCTTTTATCTTAGTTTTGAAAAGGCCATCTATGCCATGGAACAATTTATAGGCTACTTCTTGTTCAGATAACTTATCAAATACATGAATGGGTAATTTGAGAGGATCATTTTGAATTCCTTCAATCCTTATAATAGTATAGTTAGGATATAGCCATATATCCCCCATTGCTTCAATATATTTATTGATCAAAGGGCTTATTTTCTCCATAGGAATACCAATTATATCTTCACTTAAAGCAAGGTAGACATAATCATAGATAAACTAAATATGGTACTTATATTTATAGATGTTTAATTAGTACTATGAAATGATTTGGGTACCATTTGGAGACCATTCTCTTTGGTTGGGAATTTTTATGGTTGCACATAGGGCATATATAAAATAAGACATCATGTAAAACTCAATGTTCTTATTCTTGATTTCCTATATTTGACTACTTAGGTAAATACTAATTATCTCACTTAATGGAGGAACTATTACCTTTTCAATGATAAAATGCACCATGGGCACCCACATTAGATCTACATATATTATAATTACACATTCATATAACTTGTTCATCATGGTCATCACCATCCTAACTCTAGGTTTATGCAAGATCTATAACAACTTAGTTACCAAATTCCAATAACATATCTAGGGTGTCTATCATGTTGTGTTGTTTAGCCCATGAATTAATGGATGTTCAATTAGTCTGAGGCTTGGGTAATTTTTAGTAAGATTCAAATGAAATTGGGGATATGTAAGCAATTTTCCTTAGATTATGTTCATTAATAAACATGCCCTTGTCTATTTTATCTACTTTGAAAATGATACCAAGAACATCAGTGCAATGAAGTACCTATGGTTAGCAACTGCATAGTGAAGTCCAATCATCTGGATAGCCACAATGTCATAAGAAAGTCTCTATGTTTGGAGGATATTTTCATCTTCCTTGGTGATAAACAACTAGTTTTCAATTGTACAAAACAATTTGGAGCAATTGTTATCCCCTATGTTCAAAGAGGCACATATAAACTTAGTGTCCTTGAACACTCAACATTCTATAGCTAAGGATAGATATAGTTTAACCTCTTACTTTGAAACATGTTTATGAGTTTCCATTGATATAATTTTAATTGAAATATCCTTTTGTACATAATAGTTCAACTCCTATTGGCTCAATACAATGAGTTTAGAGACAATCTAGGGTTTTTCATGCACTCTAAGGCTTTTTTGTGGTTTACGTAGAGATGTAATGATGGAAAGATAGTTTTAAATGTGAGTTTTGAAGACATATATTACATTTGGATTGCACATTTATACTTTCCACATGCTCATGTCCAAAATATCTTCTATTATGATGTGTTCTACCTATGTGGCACTACCATGTCACATTATTCATTTACTTAAAATGTGATCATTTATCACTTTTATACTCATGTCATCACCTCATAAAATCTTGAAGCTTGATCAATTTCACACCATTGTTCACTTAATAAGTCCTATAGCCTTAAATTTATCATTTGTCATTGATCTCCCTTCCAAGCTTTCAAGATCAAGACATTTGGTAGCTCTGTGGGCTCTCTATATACCTTAAAAATAATATTAATCACTTTAACACTCTCATTCCATGTGAAAGCTTCTAATGTAATCTAGGTTGCTTGAAATATTGAGTTACCTTGCACCATTGATCTTGAATGTATGATCAAATACAAGCCATTGATCTTCATTTTATGGGATTAAACTCACACTATTGATCAGCTGACTACACAATCAAGTGTAGACCATCAATCTTTATATTTATACATAAGCTCACACATGGGCCATTGATTTACTTGATCACTTGCCAAGATTTTGACACTTTTCACTCTAGCAGTCCTTCTCAACATCCTTAAATTATTGATTTTTGATTGATATTAGATCTATTATGGCTTTGTTGAGATCTTGACACTTGTCAATCTCAAATTTGATTTTATAATCCTTTGATGCCTTGATTCCATGCTCATTATTAAATCTCCATTACATTATTAATGCACATCATCGATCAATTCCTTTAACTTAGTAATTCCAACTTTTCCCATGGATCATTGATCTTTGCTTCAAGCTCTTAAGATTTTACCACTTGACAACACTGCGTTTAATTTATTATTGTGAATAATTAAAAAGTAAGGGTTCAGATACATAAAGACTTAGGGTAAATTTTAAATTTAACTTTTTAGGCGTGTTAATAAACATGATTAAAAATTAGGATAAAATTTAAACTAAGTCTAAGATATAATAAATTATTTCCGTGTAAATTTAAATCCTTTTCAAAATAAAACTTAGACTAAAGCATTTATACTAAAGTTTTTTTTAACACCATTTAAATATGGATTTAATCAATCAACTAGAGATAAAAGGGTCAAATTAGTATTAAAGCATAAAACCCTGAGCATTGTTCATTCAAATGGAACTCCATTAACCTTGTAACACAAGAATCAAATGTTAGCAATATTAGATAAAGTCAAACAAGGATTATATGTAAAATGTGTCAATTAAGCTAGATGAGAACCATGATATTCAAATAATGCACTTTTATTAATTTGAATGTCAATCTATAACACAATTTGTAAACTTAAACAAGGGTCTTCATTTTTCAAAATGGGGGTAATGTTGACTAGACCTCAGATACTCTTGGTTTAAACTAATAACTAGACCAATCATTCTACCTAATCAAGTACCATCATGAAGATTAATTCATGATTAAAAAAGTCTTACAAATGCATAATTAGGATAAAACATCAAAACTTAGTGATGTTGTGTGTGTGCTTTTATTCATTCACTGATTGTCATGGAATTTAGAGAATAAATTATATATTTCATGACCTTAATCATTAACAGACTTATAAAATATTTAGATATTCACTATGAATCATGCTTTATGAAAAGGGAAAGCTTAGACATTGCTCTACTACCATCTAGGCATTCATATCCCTAATAGATATTACTTTGGCTCCACTCAAGGTCTTTTTCCACTACTAGTCAAACATCCATAACCCTGATGGAGGTTACCAGAATCACCTTTTCTTAGAAAGCTTTCAAATTTTAAATAAAAATCTTATTTTTATATTTTCACATATATTTAGATTTCTAGTAATGGTTGAGAACTAGAATTAGCCAAGTTTTAGGATTTTTGTCAAATTTTTGATCTTCAGACAATCATCCTTGGTCATAAACTCCATCCTAGGTAATAATTTTCTTTAAGTGATAACATGAATTTTATTTAATAATTCAATATTTCACTTAGCATGTGAAATCCTTATTAGAATCAGATCTAGATCAGAACAAGGTTTAAGATTTAAAGGAATAACTAATCTAGATATCAATTCTCACCATTTTTTTAAACTCATAACATCAATCTCTAACTTCCAAAATCCATGATCAACCAATGTTTAAGGTTCATACCTACATTATTTATTTGAGAATTTATTTTTGAGCATTTAGATGAATATGGAGCATGAAAAAATATCTTTAAAAAGACTTATTGAAAGTAGAGAACAAAGCAAATAAAAGGAAACACACAACAAACAAAATAGAAAATAAACAAACAAATTTGTACACACACTATTTAAAAAAGGGAACATGAAAGCAAACTAAGCTAACCCTACCTAAACTAACTCTAACTAGTCTTAAAAATCAATCCATGAAGACTTGAGGTAGAACAATAGAGAAATAGTACTTGAGGTATTGTCCATTAGTTGGTAAAGTGAACTCTACTCCCTGTAAGTATTTGAGCTTGAAGGTGTTGTCTTCCAATGCCTCATAAATTTGATAGGGACTAATCCAAAAAGGAGTGAATTTAACATGTTTTCCTTTTGGTTCAAAAGCTTTGTCCCATAGGATAACTAGGTCTCCCTATCTAAACACCTTGATCTTTGAACACTTGTCAAACCATATTTTGACTATGGTTTGATGTCTATTGAAGTTGGTAGATGATTATTCCCTTGCATCTTCCATTTTAATGATGTCAAGAAACCTTGAATTATCATACTCTTGATCTTATTCCATATATTATTACATGAAATTGAAGGTTAGTAGTTTGAGAGTAATTGGAAATATTGGTTCTTGATCATACATCAAAATAAATGCTAATGATTTCAGAGCTTGCTTCACTTTGGTTCTATCTGTCGAGAATATTTAAGAAATTAATGCCATGTTCTTAGTTGTTTCATTGTAGACTTTTTCATGGATTTAGTTTAATTCTTGTTAGTTGACTCTGAGACTCCATTACCTTAAAGGTAATGATTTGATGAGAACTTAAGAATTATGTTTTTATCATAGGTCTACTCAATCATCTCAATAGATATGAAGGCTGATCCATTATCAAAAACTAATAATACTAGTGTCCCAAATCTAGTATAAATGTTCTCTTCCAAGAATTTAATGACATCTTTAGTTCTACATTATTTTTTCCAAAACTTCTATCCATCTTGTGCAATAATCAGTAGTAGTAAGAATGTATTTATGTACATCTAAAGAATTAGGTTTAATCACCCCTACAAAGTCTAAACCCCATTGAGAAAAAGATTTGTCAATTAAAATAGGTCTCATGGCATAGCTACTTTTGGTTCCTTCATGTTAGAAATAAGACATTGATGACACTCTCTAACATGTTTATGTGCATCCTTATAGATGGTGGGCCAATAATATCCTTCCCTTAGGATTTTATGAGTTGTTTTGTTTCTAAAGGGGTGTCCACTCCCAAGTTTCTCATAAAAAGTACTCAATATCTCAGCTACTTCTTCCTTTTAAACACATCTTAAGTATATTCCTTCATAATTTTTTTGAAGAGTACCCCATCCTTGATCTAGAAATGTGCTACCTTGAGCTTCAAATATCTTCTTTACTATTTACTCAATCTTGTAGGACAAGAACCATTGATTATAAGATGAATAATTACATCACACCAATCATTTGGTTGGAATTGTTATTGATCAACCTACATGACACTTAATTTAGGATTGGTGTTAGAAATTAATTGAATTAATCCTTGACACCTTACCAATTTGGAAATTTTCTTCTCAATATCATACTTTTTGAGTATAGACATCAATTTACCTCTTCTCTCTCCCAATTCATATTGACTAAGCATAAATTTTATGGTAGGATTTGGCAATATTGCATGTACTTTATTCCTAAGAATATAGTGTCTAAACTTTTTAACTTATTCAAACCAAGTACATGCTTGTTTGTCAATTAGATAATAATTTAACTTATAATTCTTAAATTTTATACTCATAAATAAAATTATATGATCACATTTATCTATTTTCTAAGTTAAAATAATAACTATAGTATGTTTTAAAGCAAAAGAATAAAGATAAAAATATTTTGTGAAATCAGGACTTATCAATAATGGGGCTTGTCTTATTGCTTATTTAATGTATTTAAAGGATTTATTTGCTTATTAATTCCATATGACTTTGGCATCCTTATTCAACATGTCATTAAGTGGATTTATAATTTCTATAAAACCAAAAATGAACTTTCTCATAAAATTGATTTTCCCAAACAAAGACTTCAATTCTTTTCTACTGTTAGGGGGTTCTATTTTGGATATGGTATTAAATCTATTAGCACATATATAAATCCCATATTTTTTTATAATATGTCTTAATAATTTCCCTTTAATTACATAAAAAATGCTTTTCTTATGATTAAGGTAAATTCCATACCTTCTACAATGTTCAAATACCTTCTATAAATGCATAATATGGTCTTCCCTATTTTTAGAAAATACAGTTAGATCATCCATATATATGATGATTTACTTACCTCTAAGACCTTGAAAGTCATGGTCCATATCCATTTGAAAATTTGATCCTACATTTATTATTCCAAAAGGCATTAGTTTTAAAGAAAAAGTACCCCACTTTGTTTTAAATGTAGTCTTAAATTTGTCCTCCTTATTTATAAGTACTTGATTATAACCTAAAAACCATCTAAGAAATACATCATAGCAGAACCACTAATAATTTGAATGACTTGGTCAAGGGAAGGTAAAGGATAATTATCCTTTTTATAATATTTGTTCAAATTTCTAAAGTCTATGCATAATCTAATTTATCTATTCTTCTTTCTAACTGGTACTAAGTTAGCTATCCAAGTAGAATGTCTAATTAGAAAGACTATTTTTGTATCTAATAACATATTTACCTCTTTATAGATTAATGGTTCTAAAATAGGATTGACAGGCCTTTGCTTTTGTTTGAAATGTTTACAAGTCTTTTAATGGAATGGTATGGGTAATGACTCTAGGATTAAAGATCTCTAAATCTTCATAGGACTATGCAATGACATATTTGTACTTGGTCAACAACTCTTTAGCCTTTCTAAATTATTCATTTGTGCATGTTGTAGCAATATTTAATAGCTAAGGTTGACCTTAAATTCCTATTTCCACTACATTATAATCTTACCCACTCACCTTGGGAACCTTAATAGTTTCATCTAGCTTGTTTGTGTCAAAAAGTCTTTCTAAGGCAATCATGCCTTTAGGAATTTTAATGTCATTCAATTGAATAATCTTGTCATCAAATTTGTCTTCATCAAGATAATTTCATTGACCACATCAATAATATGAGACTCAAATACTCCCGAGTTGTTTATGAAATCAATAATCTATTGATCATCACTAAATACTTGAAAATGATTGATATTGTCAAGAACTGAGGGGCATGGAACCAATTCAATGCTAAGGTTTTCCAATTTAGAATCTTGAATTGGCATAAGATTGGTTGTATCTAAGGCTAGCTCATCAGCAAGCTTGTTATCTTATCTAGGAATGGAGAAAATATTAAAAGCATCAAAGTACTCAGTGAATTCCCACACTCTAAACTTGTTCTTATTAAGATAAGACAATTTTCATTGGTACCTACTTCTAACCTGATTAACTACTAGTTCAGAATCACTATATACTAGTAATTTTTATCCTTGTGTTTGATAGAGAATTATAATTTTAAGATTAATTCTTCATACTCTACCAAATTATTAGTAAAAAAAAACTAAATTTTGTAAGAACATATTCTTTCCCAATGGGATTGATTAAAATAATTCCTACTTTAGATCTAGATTTAAATCTAGCACCATCAAAATATAATTTCCACAGTCCAAACATAGCATGAGATTATTTAGAGTCACATACTTGAGGAGTGTCAAGGGTATAAACTCCTAAATCAGAATTAACCATGTTGACCCTTTCATTTGTTGCATTTTGTTTAGTGATCATGTGTTTCATTTTTAGCTCCCTTTCAACCTAAATTTGATTGGGAGCTCCCTTCTATGGAAGCCACATATGAGAACAATCAGTTGACATGTATCCATTTAAATACTTAATCTAATATTTGCTTATCATCATCATCCCATAAGCATCTAAAATGCCCACCACTTGAATAACTATGAATTATTATATCTTTAGTTGTGAAGCCAAATGCATATTCACATTCAACAATTCACCAATTACTTTAACTCTTGATTTGTCTATTTTAATAACTACTCTATCATAGTTAATAAGAGTTAAACCAAGATTTTCACAAATACCTTTTGGCATGATATTTTTAGAGGCACCCAAATCTAACAAACAATTATGCAAGTTTTTACCAAAAACTCTAATTGTTAATAAGAAAGATGGAACCTCTACTTTGTTCTTATACATCACTACATTGGCATTTGCAACCCTTTGTGTTTTACTAGGGTTTTTGCTCAAAGATTCCAAAAATAAGTCTCTTTATTTAGTAATTTGAGTCAATTCATGTAAAGTGATATTAACTTTAATCTTTTTCATATTCTTAACTACATTATATACACTCCTAGTAGAATAACTAGATGCATCAACATTATTTCTAGAGTTACTTCCCTTTGGATGTTCTAGATTATTGTCTACTTGAGGATCAGGAGGAGTATCAAAGTTATATGGTAGAGTGGAACTTGTCAATGGGTACTTATGTTATCTATTCCTCAATGGATAAGTCTTCTTTAAATACTATTGAAAATCATGAATCTCCTTTAGAGTATCCTCAGGTTCATTCTCATCTTAGAATGGGAAATCAAAAGTTTCCACTATCAGAGTTATGTTAGTAGATTTAAATGACTTTGAAGAACTAGATGTACCTATAGTATTATCTTTGTTAGGTCTACCTTCAAATATATCTAACTCATCTTTAAATAATTCAAAAGAATTACAAAATTCTATATAATCCAATTCACCATGCTTTAAAGTGTTATGAACTCTATAATATTAAGTTAAAGCTACATCATAAATGTTTATTTTAGGACTATTCTTATTTGTGGATGAATCATGGTTATTGTTATTATTACTATTATGAAACCTATTTGCAGCTCTATTGAACCTCTAGTAAGAATAGTTTTTGTTAGAGATTTCCCCAACATTACCTACTTCTCTTTGCAACTGAATAAAATCAATGCTCATTTTTTGAACCATTTTCAATATGGAGTCATTTTCATCCTTAGGTGCCTCAAAATTGTGAAATTGAGTACTACTACTAGTTGTTAGCACCATATCTTGTTGATATTGTGGATGAGATCTACTTATAGTGTTATTTAATAATCCTAAGTTTTTTCTAGGATGAGCATGACTCAAATGTATTTGGTTTAAAACTATAGTTTGATTCAAATAAGGTATGTTTTGATTATCATTTAGATCTTTTTATACTTTAGACATTTAATAATAGATTTCAACTATTCTAATTATGCTTGAGCCAACTCCATTACATCATCCTCAAATATTATATTTTCATCAGGTCTTTATCTCTTATTTTGGGTCAAATTAGTCAAGGGCTCCACCTTTTGATATGTAATTTCTTCACTACCTTGCATGACAATTTTCTCAGTCACCCATTGCAAACCAATAATCTCTGGATCATAATTGACCCCAATTGAATATTGGGTCACATGTGGAACTAGGACCTCTACTTGTGATTTAATTGATTGACTTGGAATAACTAATCTCATTGTTTCTTCTTCTTGTAGAGTAATGTTCCATGGATTCAATTCTTTTTGTATTGGGATGTTAGTAGCCTTCACCATAGCCCATGGATGATGAATAGTGGGAAGATTTTCTAACCTTGGTTCATAAATGAACCATTCAAGAATAGGTGGATGATATAATATGTTTTCATCACTAAACAAGTTGACTTCACTCAAAGGTTGTGTAATAGTTACCTTTGGTTTCTTTTCCTTTAGAATAATGACCATTTTAGCTTTCTTTTAGGTGTGTCAATAACTATCAAGTCTAAGGAATTTACCTTATCCTATTTGATTTATTTAACCTTTGTATCTTCATTTTAATATATCTCATAAGTCATAGATAAAATCCTACATGCATCTTCAATGGATTCATTGGGGTCCAATGCTATCATATATACCTCTTATTGAGGTAGATCTTACTCTGATGCTTTTGAAGATTCAGGAGTTGATGAACTAGAAGCAATTTCATCTGACCTTCTCTCCTCATGTTTATGCCCTATTTGTACCTCTATTAATTGAGGCCTAGAAGAACCAACATGAATCAAATGATATTACCTTGGGCCTAGTTGACATCTATCTTCCATTTTTTGGTCCCTATTCAAGCTAGACTTAGGTCTTATATTGTGGTCCTTTAATCTCATAGTAACTTCATATCTAGAGGATGATTTAATGTATATGAATTAAAATGGACTAGGTTCATGCTCATAAGATAAATTCAAAATACCCTTGATCCTCAAATGCTCTTTTAACCTACATAAGGGTCCCATTTCTTATGATCATCCATTTGTATGTTGAAAGATAACCTATGTTTTATGGTAACCTCAATATAATCCTACTATCTAAAAGTGGTCTTACCAATTTGCATAGGAAAAATATGTAGGAGACATTTTATCTTATTTTTGAAAAGGTCATCTATACCATGGAACAACTGATAGGCTACTTCTTGTTCAAATAACTTATCAGATATATGAATGGGTAATTTGAGAAGACAATTTTGAGTTCCTTCAATCCCTATAATAGTATAGTTAGGCTATAACCATATATCCCCCTTTGTTTCAATATATTTATTGATAAAAGGGCTTATTCTCTCCATAGGAATACCAGTTATAGGTTCACTTAATGTAGGGTAGACATAATCGCAGATAAATTGAATATGGTCCCTATACTTATAGATGTGCAATTTTGAATAGTACCATGAAATGGTGTGGGTACCATTTAGAGACCATTCTCTATAGTTTGGAATCTATTTGGTTGTACATAGGGCATATATAAAATAAGACATCATGTAAAACTTAGTCCTCTTCTTATTCTTGACTACATGCTTAGGTAAATACTGATTATCTCACCTAATGGAGGAACTATTACCTTTTCAATGATAAAATACACCATGGGAACCCCAATTAGATCTACATATGTTGTAGTTTCACATCCATACAACTTGTTCATGATGGTCATCACCATCCTAAATCCATGTCTAAATTGGCTTATTAGGATGTTCTTTGCAGGATCTATAATAACTTGGTTACCAAATTCCTACCACATAGCTAGGGTGTCCATCTGTTGTGTTGCTTAGCCCACGAATAACTAGATTTTAAATCAATCTAAGGCTTGGGAAATTTATAGTAAGACTCAAATTCAATTGGGGATATGTAAGCAATTTTACTCAAATTATGTTCATTAATCAACATGCCCTTGTATATTTTAGCTACTTTTAAAATGGGACTAAGAACATCAATGTAATGAAGTACCTCTAGTTTAGAAGCTGCATAATTAAGTCGAGTCATCTAGGTGGCCACAATGTCATCATAAAGTCTCTTTATTTGGAGGATCTTTTCTTCTTACTTGGTGATAACTGGCTAGTTTTCAATTGTCTAAAACAATTTAGAGAAATTGTTGTCCCCTATATTCAAAGAAGTAGCTACAAATTTGGTGTTCTTAAACACTCAACTTTCTATGTTTGAGGATATATATATAGTTAAACCTCTTGATTTGAAACATGTTTATGATTTTCCATTACTATAATTCTAATTTAATTAACCTTTTGAACACAATAGTTCAACTCCTCTTGACTCAATACAATGAATTCAAAGACAAACTAGGGTTTTTCATATAATCTAGGGCTTTTAGAGGTTTACGCAAAGCTCTAATAAAAGTAAGCTACTTTTAAATGTTATATTTGATGACTTAACTTTCATTTGGATTTAAAATTTATACCTTCCACATGCTCTAGTCCACAAGATATTTTAGTATGACATGTTTTGCATATGTGGCACTACCATGTCACACTATTCATTTATTTAAAATGTGACTATATGTCACTTTTGTACTCATGCAATCTTCAACCTCAATAAAATTCACATAACTTATCTCTTAAGAATTCCTTTGGCCTTGACTTTATCACTAGTTATTGATCTTCCTTATGAGCTTATGAGATCAAGACTCCTAATAGCTCCATGGGCTCTCTATGTACCTTGTAAATAGTATTCATCACTTTAATGATCTTGTGCCAATTGGAATCTTCTTGTGCAATCTAGGTTCTTTGAAATTTTGACTTTACTCACACTATTTATCTTGAATGTAAGATCAAATGTGGGCCATTGATCTTCCTTCTATAGGATTAAACTCTCACTATTGATCTGCTAATTGCATGATCAAGTACAGACCCTCAATCTCCATATTTGTACACAAACTTGCATGCAAGCCAATGATTTACTTAATCACTTTCCAAGATTGTGACACTTGGCACTCTATCATTCCTTCTTAGCATCCTTAACTTGTTGACCTTTGCTTAGTATTAGATTTGTTACCACTTTGATAAGATTGTGACACTTATCAATCTTGTGTTTGATTTTAGAATACTTTGATGCCTTGATTCCACACTCACTTGCAGATCTCCATTACATTATTAACATGTAACATCAATCAATTCATTTTAATTATTGAATCCATCTTTGCCTATGGATTGTTGATCTTTTATTCAAGATCCCAATATTTTTCCACTTGGTAACACCATGTTTAATTCATTCCTAAGAATAATTAAAATCAACAATGGGTTCAGATGCATAGAGACTTATGGTAAATTTTAAATTTAAGGTTTTATATGTGTTAATAAACATAATTAAAACTTAGGATAAAATTTAAACTAAGTCTAAGACATAATAAACTATTCTCGCATAAATTTAAATCCCTTTAAAAATAAAACTTAAACTAAAGTATTTAGACTAATTTTTCTTAACACCATTTAAACATGGATTTGATCAATTTACTAAAGATAAAATGGTCCAAATAGCATTAAATCATAAAACCTTGAACATTGTTCATTCGATTGGAACTCCATTGACCTTGCAACACAAGAATCAAATGTTAGCAACATTAGATAAAGTCAAATAAGCATTATATTTAAAACAGGTCAATTAAGCCAGATGAGAACTATGATATTCAAATAATGTATTTGTATTAATTTTAATGCCAATTTATAGCAAAATTTACAAAATTGAACAAGGGTCCTCATTTTTCAAAATGGGGGTATGTTGACCTCAACAATTGTATAGTTTAATTTTTATTCCCCTTGTGTTATACCAATGATTAAATTATTTTATTTTTTTCAGTTATATTAAAATTTTTATGAAAACTAAATATCAAATGCTTAATTTAAAGTCTATTTAAAAAAACCTTATATAAACACAAACTATCTTGAGTATGGTTATATTGAAGTGCAAAACAACTTGGGTTGCAAATATCCTAAATTCAATTCCAATCTTGATTCAAACCATATTGAATTTGATACATCAAAACCATGTAATAATCCACTATGAATCCTAACTATCTTGGGTCACAATCCATTTTGAGTCAAAATCCAATAATCCACCTTGAATCCTTACTAATTTAGATCCAATGCCAATCCAAAGTCACATACATAGAGTCACATCATGTCTCTAACTACCCAAATTCAAGTGTACTTAAATAGTACTCAATATAGGGATGACTCTTTTAGTAGAGACCCTTTTCATTTTAATAATCAAGAAGAACATGTAGAGGTGAATGATAATGATATCTTTTTAAAATATAGTAAACATGTTATTGAAGATAATTATCTACCTAAGGAAAATCCTTACCAAATACATAGTTGTCTCCTACCACATAAAGTTCAAGCCTTAATACATCTTCTAAGGCTAGGTGCTAAGCTACCTCCAAATATTAATTCCAAAGACTTGCCTTACCTTATTAGAAAGAGGGATAAAACCCATATTAAAAATGATTGAAATCCACTTAATAATTACTTATCTAAATGAAATACAATCTTAAATGAAAATCTAGAAAAGGTTTCCTAAATTGATGATGATAAAGGGAAGGAAATTATAGAAAACCAAACTCAACAAAATTTACCTTTTGTTGTATTCAAACATGTCCAATAATTGATCCAAAAATTGGTTGATATTCAATCTAAGATTAATGATTTAGATCCCAAAGTTAAAAAAACCAATAAAAATCTATCAAAAAATCAAAATAAATCCACATCCTCACCTCTCAAGGACAAATTATTTATCCAAGAATGGCAAACTATGAAGGACCAAATCCAAAGATTGCACGATAAAAGTCTATCGTCAAGTAAAACATTTAGGGTTGAATAACTATGCCCCTACCATTTTGACTTAAAAATTATGAAAGTACATTTTAAACATAATTTATAACCTCAAAATTTTGATAAATATACATGTAAAGGTGACCCTAGGGATCATATCAAGGAATTATATATGGCTTGCCAACAAATTACCTATAGTAATAACTATTTGCTTCAAATATTTCCTTATAGTTCAGGTGGTCAAGCTATAGAATGGTTTATACACTTATATAAAGGATTAATCACTACCTTTTTAGATATTTTTGATATATTTCAAATCAATTTTATTAAAATATAGAACATGAGTTAACATGTTAGACTTATGTGAAATAGTAGTCATTGGATTTATATTATTTGATTTATATATTATTTTTTAAATTCTTGAATTTTTTTTACACCCTTGTGTAAATTAGCAGTCATTGGATTCATATCAATGAGATGATAAAAATGGTATAATAAATTAGTACACATTTTTTGGGCCATAAACCTTCCATCATAGGGTATGTTCATGCTAAAACTAACATTTGTAGATGTAGGAAATGTTAAGACACTCAAAAAACTCATCACAAGGATGATATGGAGTCTAAAACTTTAGATGTGTCAGTTTATATGGTGGTTCAACAAATTCACTTAGATTTAAATTCTTTTTTTTAGAAATGATGATATTGATGTAGTAAAAAGGGAATAGATTATATGAATAATTATTTGTCAACTCTAAGTGCTTAATTGACCACTATTATGATTCAACTTCTATAAAATAATCCTTCACTACTCCATTCAGGTTCTCCAAATTAAGCAATCATGATTCTAATATTGGTTCAAATCACATGATACTAAAAGTGGAAGTGTACAAGTTTTATGGAATGGATCAACTCACTTGAATCAATAAAATAGATAATATAATTGATCTACATCAGAACCCATGTGAATAAAAGTTGGTCATGGCATCTTTATATTTTGAACCTAAGTATTTCATTTGGTATAAGTGGTTGTGTGATAAAAATAAAAATAAGGGTGATCCTATTACCTGGTCTATTTTTACCAAGGATACAATATAAACTATCATAACAACATATAAAACTACTTTAGTTATGAAAGTTAAGATAAATATGTGTTATTAAGGATTATATTCAACAATTCTAGAATCTATCCTTATGCATGGATGACATCAATGAAAATAATGTGTTTGGCCTATTCTTGGGGGGATCAAATATAACATCCAACTTGAGGTTTACATGTTTAATATAGTATCTATTTCTAAATCCATACCATTCACATGCCAAACATCGGGAAAAAAATTAATAAAAATAAGGTCTTCCACTCATGGACACGAATGTAATTTTAAAACACCATCATTTACAAACCTAAAATATTTATCCTTAAAAAAATTGAAGATAAGCATGCCAAAGGGTTATATTTTGGATATGACATAAAGTAGATAAAATGACATAAATGTGTTGAAAATATTATTTTTGACATTAAAGGAACTAATGAATATGAATAAGATGATGAGGCTTCAACTAAGGGTATGAAACAGTTAGATGAAGAATCTGAATATTCTCACCTAGCATTCTACTAGCATTCCCTTTTAAGTATTAGTACCCGTTAAAATCTTAAGGTGGTGGGCTTCCTTAAGAAATAAAAGGTGATAATGATGATTAAATCAAGTACAAATAATCTCATCAACATTAACTTGGCTACTCATTTGATCTATTTTATTTATGTAGATTTAGAATTTCAATTCATGATTGTAGATGGTGGCATAATCAATTATTTTGCAAAATGTAATCGTATTAATATTCCCATAGGGGACTACCTACTTAATTATCCTATATTTTCTATTCCCATGGGTAGGGTTGACATTATTTTTGGAATAAAATGGATCATGACTTTGGGCATAATAGAGATGAATTTTTCAAGAATTGTTCATGTGGTTTCATTCTAAAGGAATAATATTTTGAACTATGAATATTATGAGCAAAGTCTCCCCAAGTGTTTAATTCACATTATATTATGAATATTATTTAAGAATGGGATGAAGGGTTTATATCATGATTATTTTTCATAGAAGTTTAACCAAAAATTATGTCTACACATCCTAATTTACAAATGATTCTTGATGACCACCCAAATTTTTTGGTGCAATGCAAAAAGTAATACCACCATGAAAATTACATGATCATGCCATAATAATAATTCTAGGTAGTTCAACATGAAACATCAAACCATATGGGTATCCATACACCCAAAAAATGAAATTAAAAATATGGTATATAAGGTGTTATAGATAGGTATTATATGATAGACAAAGTGAATATTCATCCCCAGTGGTCATGATGCAGAAGAAGAATGACACTTGGAGGATGTGACCCACACACATAGAAATCAACAAGTACACAATCAAATATAAGTCCCCTATTCTAATCATTAATGATTTTTTAGATGAATTACATGGTGTTATTTATTTTACCAAACTAGATCTTTTTACGGGTATCATCAAATTTAGGTCAAATATGAGGATATCCCTAAAATAACTTTCATAACTAATGAAGGCCATTATGATTTTATGGTCATTCATTTTGGTCTCAAAAATTTACCATCTACATTTCAGATTTTGATGAATACTATTTTTAGGCCTTTTTTAAGGAAGTTTGTGTTGGTCTTTTTTGATGACATCTAAATCTTAAAAAAAACTAGGGAAGAACATTTGAAGCATATGAAACATGTATTGGTTTTGGAATAACATTAAATTTATGTTAAACCTTCCAAATGACCTTTTGGAATCCAAGAGGTCGATAAATTGGTTTATATTATTACACATGGAGTAAAATTCAACCCTAAGAATATCAAAGCTATGATGGAGTGGCAAGTGACAAAGACCCTCAAGAACCTTCATGGATTTTTGGGGCTCATAGGTTATTACCACATATTTTTTAAAAATTATGGTAGCATAACATCTCCACTCACATCCCAATTGAATACATATTCCTTCCATTGGAATGAACTAGCTACTAAGGCATTTGAGAAACTAAAAGAGGCTATGTGCACCACTCTAGTTTTAGCGACCCGTGATGTTTCAAAAATGTTTGTTGTTGAATGTGATGCATCAAGATATGTCATTATCATAATACTCATGAAAAAATAAAGACTCATTAAATTTGAGATTCATCAACTCAAGGAAAAAAATCTCAAGACAATATATAAGAAAGAGATGATTAATATTCTTCATATAGTCAAGTAGTGGAAACCTTATTTGATGGGTATACACTTTTAGGCTAAGACTAACCATGATAGTCTGAAATAATTTTTGTAAAAATGATTGTCATATGAACAACAATAAAAATGGGTGACTAAAATGTTAGGATGTGACTTTTAAACTGTCTATAATGAAGGAAAAGAGAATGTTGTAGTAGGTGCACTTTCTAAGAGGGATGAATCAATTGAGTTGTTATGCAAAATCAACATTTGGAAGGAAAATTGGTTAGAAGAAGTAATATCACTATGGGAGAATGAAAGGGATACACATGTCTTAATTCAAAATCTTTGGCATGGGTTAGGTGTTTTTTGAAAATTTGTGTTAAAAAGGAACACATTATAGTATAAAGATAGATAATACCTTTTTAAGGATTTATCCTCAAACACAAGATGATTTGGGAGCTTCATGCATCACCAATAGTGGGCACTAAATATTTTTGAAGACATATCATCCAATAAAGAAATATTTATTTTGGTAAGGGCTCAAGGGAGATATACAAAATTTTCTATCAGAGTACATGGCTTGTTAATAGAAAAAAGAAGAAGAAAGTAAGACAATAAGTATTCTACAGTAATTATCCATCTATAGCTAGAGGTGGGAGGAGGTTTCCATGGATTTCATTATAGGGTTGTTGAGGTATGAAGGTAAAAATTTCATCATGGTATTTGTGGATAGACTCATAAAATATACTTGATTTTTTATTATCATAATAATTTGTAGCTAGTATAGTAGCTTCTGCTTTTATTAATATGGTTTAAAAGCTGCATGGTACCCCTAAAATCATTGTAAGTGATTATGATCCTATCTTTACTAGTAAATTTTGGACTGAGTTATTTATATGTTTGGGAACTTAGTTGGCTCATATCTCATCATATCATCCTCAATATGATAGACAAACAAAGGTTGTCAATGAATTTATATAAGGGTGTCTCCATTATTTTACATTAGATAAATATGAAAGTTGGGTCCATTATCTTCCACTATTATAATGGTGGTAAAACACTTCCGTACATCCTCTTTGTGACATTTTATGGTTATAATCTCACATACATCACTTGATCTTTGAAGGTGCAACCTATGGTTTGAGGCATTGAGGAAAACATTCAACATCAACAAGAGGTATTAACTAGCTTAAGGTGGAATTTAAAAATGACAAATTAAAATTAAGCATCAAGATGACCAAAACTATCATGAGAGACATTTTAATATCAGTGATTTGGTCTTTGTGCACTTTTATCCATATAATCAAATGTCTTTGAAGCAACAGAAAAAGGTGTTGACATTTTCAGTCACCATTGTTTCTGTCATTGAGTATGTTTAAGTTCATAAGGTATTTAAAGTTATTTTAATCCTTTTATTAGTGTCAATATTACTAATAAAGTCACATGAAGGTCATATAGAGATTTTCTCTTAGTCTAGGAGGCTAATTGCAAAAATTAAGCATTTATTATGCCCTCTTAGTATGTTTTAAGACTCTTTTGCAAAATTTAAGGTATTGTTCAAAAAATTAAGTTTAATTTTAATTTAATATCTCACATGCATGTATACCATATAGAGTCTTAGTTAAGTTTTGGTCTTTATGATCCCTTCTTGGTTGACCATCTCAAGATTTTAAAGCATGCCAAGGCATAGGTAAAGAAAATCAAATTGAAAATTGTAAATTAATGAATCATGGTACATATTTTGAGGAGAAGAATAATTTTCATTCCTTGAATCAAGGATTTGGAGATGTTA